>JANIWX010000093.1:0-40156 GCA_030705205.1 Huiozyma sinensis
ACTTCTCTGAAATGTCGAAATCTGGGAACACCAATTGAAACAATTGAGCGGTTACGTTCAATTGGGACTCTAGAGTGCCTTTGACTGCCTCTGGGAAGGGGAATGCACAGGTCTTGTGGATGGCGCTTAAAGCACAAACGACATTGAAGAACTTCATTTCGAATAGAATACTAATTATGGTTGTTATTCTTTTTATGTGTCAATTCGAAACACATAAAAAGAATTTAAAACAGAAGTGAAGCGGAAGAAGGAGAGATGAAGTTGATAAACGTCAATTCATCTCTCCATTTATATATATTTGAGACGGACTCGTCATCCAGAGTGGAACCATCTCTTCTCTCTTCCTTTTTTGCTTAATTTACCCTTTTTTTCGCTTCATTATGTGTTTCCTGAGTACACGGTCCCCTAAGACCACTTTACCAATTTGACACATACCGGTGTCACGCCATATTGGACAGCTTGAGGTCCGTATACAATGAACCCTGAAGAAGGTTTCCGGAAACGGGTATAGTACTGTACAGGGCGATATTGTATAACCGTATATTTCCACCCGTACACCCCTATGGGACCCTGATTTTTTTTGTTCTTTTTAGACAACTAACTTCGGTTATCCCTTAAGTCTGGACTAATTGAGACTGGACAGTAGTGGCACCACTACCTATCGGTCTGTTCCCCATTGAATTGTACATGAAGTATACACTAAAATAATGTAATCATACGTTGTTGTAGCCATAAACTAGGAAATCATACGTTTTTGCATCGCTAAACACTTAAAATAACAAATGCTTTTGTTTGTAGAGTCCTGGATGGTGAACAATACGATTATGTGAAGCAGCATACTCCAACTTTATTGCACTACAGTGACTCAACAAAACAGAGGTTTTTTTCAAAAAGCATTGAGTGACAAGGGGTCCTCAACGGAATTGGGGAAGCATTATGTCAAGAATTGTGATTTTTTTGGAAGTTACTATCACAAGAATGTTAACAAAATATGGTGCTTTTTCTTCGTTCACGGTTACTACCTACTTGTATTAGCATTGGGTAAGTTTCTAAAAGAAAAAAAGAAAAGAAAATGCAATTGTGGAAGTCATGACCGGCATCCCATACACCAAGGTAACATTCTTCATCTTCATTACTGTGCTATACGACGACATACACACGATGGCAAATATGGTGGGTTTATCTTGACCAATACCGAGGATCCAACTCTGTATTATTTTGTTTTTCTTCACCTTTGAAGAAAGTCATTTTTTCAAAGGTGAAGAAAAAATTTCCACCGGGATATGCCAGAAATCAGCGAAATTGGAAGACGACAGGTTTAAAGCACAGGGCTTAGATCTTTTTAAAAAATGGTACGTAAAGTGTCACGATGCGTCTCCGGAGCAAAGAATATTGCATTCGGGTAAAATTTGCCGTCTTGCTGCGGTTTCCAGTCCTGCACCAGGTCTAGACGAAGTGTCCTTTTCTATGTTTACAGGAAGACACGTGTCGCTTGCAGAGCGAGAGAGATAACGCATTCCAGGAAACGCGCCACATGACGCGCGAGAGAGCTCGGGTGTTGTCGCTGCGTTTCTTCCACTGCTCGAGGGGCTGTGGAAACTGCTCCTAAAAGGGAATGTTTCTTTCCCAAAGCAAATGTTTTCTTTCCTGATCAGGATTACCGATCTATGCGAGATACCCGATTGGGATAGAAGGCGCGTAGGTGTTCTGTAGGAACTGATGGGATACCATTTTGGACCGTTTCACAATGCGGTCTGCAAAAGTTTTCCTCCTCTTGGCCAAATGTGCATATGCTAAGACATTCCAAAATGGTAGCTTTTTTTCTTATCTTGTTGACAAATGGAATCTATGTCATCTTGTAGATCCCGTCAAATCAATATTTCGAGTGTATTGCAGATAGTGCCGTTTGCAACAGATGTTTACATTTATAAAAAGCCAATGTTCTCTCCTCCATGTACGATATGTGTCTGCATAGCCTTGTCTCTTTGTTCATAGTATGGTGCGGCGCAGGTAAAGAACACGATGGTCTCGATATTTCCAGCATTTCCGCATTACTCTTATCACGACAGGGTTAATTTACACGGGGTGAAGAAACCGATATCAATATCGACACCAATTCAACAGTCTCCTAATGAGTCTGCCCGGTTCAAACAGTCCATAATGTCTGTTCAAAGGGTACCACCCACGGAGGTAAAATTTTTCTATGCGATTGCAGATTATGACCCAGCCAAGAGTTGGCAAACATCAGAACAGGCACTTTCCATGCCTCTAGTACTACATAAGGGTGACTTGGTTCAACTAATCTCATTTGTTGATGATAGTACATGCTTTGTGAAACTCGTAAATGAAATGGGGGAAGGATGTGTTCTGTACAGTGTACTCAAGGAGCACAGAAGTCTGAATAGGGCACTGACCTTGAAAAGGATCCCCAAGGATCAAGACAGGCCGTTGCATTTGAACAAAGGCCCCTTGCAAACACTTTCCCACCGGGGAAGGACGCTGATGGAATTGACTCCCCCAACGTCTCCGTCTACCATTGCGTCTGATACATTTTCCCACGGGACCCAGAGCAGAGCTTCGTCGGTCTCCTCAACTTCAAATAGTTCAACAAGCTCTGTTAACTACCGCATACCTGTCCTACAAGTTCAAGTAGTGAACTTGAATACAAGTCAGTCGCGATTATCTTATTCTTTGAACCTAATCAATGCCGAGGGCCAAAAGTTTAGACGCGACAGATACTATCAGGAGTTTTATAGCATCCACACACACCTGCTAACTGTGTGTGATAAGCTGGGTGTCAAGTTCCCCCTGCTACCCCTGCCGTGCGTGGTCAACGAGTGCTCCAACAACCAGACCAGAGTTAACGAATTGAACAGTTACATCTCGGAGCTTATCGAGACTGTTAAAAACTCAGGGAGTCAGCAGATGGTGGATACCTTACAGCAATGGCTGGTGTTGGGTGATGAAACGCGAATGATCAAAATAAAGGTCTTGATCAACGGCGACTATCGTGCTTTCAAATGCGAAAGCACCGCTATCGATACCCTCGAAAAACTGCGGAAAGTCATAAACTATAATCTGCACCTCCACATAAATTACAAGCTTGTCACTAAAATTGACGGATGGTACATTGTTAGTCTAAGCAATGAGGATGTATACGCCGAGGCGTTTACGAAAGTAAAGGAGTCACAGAGGCTGGTACTAGAGGTGAAAGTATGACCCGAGCTTAGATCAATATTCCAAGATATACATGTATATAGCTCATGGTTTGTTTTTATCACGATGGGGAGGAAGTCTGATACTCTCGTGATGATGCCTTTGACGAGGGGGGGTAAAGCCAGTCATTTCTGGCCCTTAATGTCTATTTTCTTGGATTTTTCGTACAGTTGCATCACAGTGGGTCGACTCAGTCGTGCGTCCAAGTAGACGAACTCGCCGTCTTGACCCTTGTTCTTTGTAACGACGAATCTTTGAAGCGACTTACTGGCACAAAATTGCACCGCTTCGTCGACATCTTTGAACTGCAACTCTTGTGACAAGAAATCCAAGCTGATCTGGTTGTAACTTTGGCAAATCACGCTCAGCGCCTTCAGTCTCTCCTTCTCCAAGAATGCGGCCACGAGGGATGCACCGTATCCGGAGATACCATTTGCCAGTTTCATAAAATTGTGATAGTTACCTACGCTTTTCGCTTGGAACAACGCGAACGCAGTCTTGACCCTTGGATGTTTGCAAACGGGGGCGTTATTAGCGAGCAAGTCGCATTTAAGTTGTGTTATTGATACTATGTCGTCAGTTAAGATGTAGTAGAGTATCAGATAGCTGGTGAATTCCTCGTAGTCTGCCTTCTTCATGGAGGGCAGTGCGTAGAGAGCCAGCAGCCGGCTCTGGCATTGGTTGTACTCTCCCAAATCGTTGAACTGGAGAGCGAGTCGCGCGTGTGTCTGGTACACTTTCAAAGTGAACTTGTTTTCTATCATCTGCACGCGGAGGTCCTGTCTGATTGACTTAAATTGATCGCACAGGTACGTGTAACTGGCGTCGCCGTTCGTGTACTTGTGCATTATCAGATCGTACGCCTTACGCAGCACGGGCAGAGGCCGCACTTGTTGCGGGTTCGGCTCAGAGGTCAGCCGCAAGTAGGATTTCTCGAGCGTCTTGCAAAGCCCCACGACGGGCTTGTTCTTGTCAAACTTGTGCGATTTCGTGCTAATTGCGTTAAGATTCCGGTAATCTTCCTCCGCTTGTATCGAGTCAAACGTGTTACCTGATTTCACGTTGTCTGACCCACCGGGGGCAAACCTGGCAGCCCGTTTAAGCCTCCTCTCATCTTCAGCATCTGCGGGGAACTGCTGATCCGGAATTCTTTCTGCGGGGCGTTCGAGCACTGGAGGCGACTGTTGCCGCCGTTTCCTCCCCAATTGATGCGGCACAACACTATTGTAATTCATCTACGAGTCGTATCACTACACAACACAGCGACCAGGCCAACCTGCTCCAGCAGTACCATCCGCTTACATACTTACGTACTCACTATGAACAAAATTTCACTGCTATTTTCTGTTTGATATTGAAACACGTCAAGAGGTAAACACGTACACAGGGACAAGCCCTCGTCGCGTTGCAAGAAAGCCAGTGGGAGAGTCATCCGCGATTGCGATGGATCGAATTGAGCAATTGGAACGTGCACACGTGCAAGTGCACTCCCAGTTGCTGCGGGAGCTGGACAGACTGTACCTTTTGAAGGAAGGGGGGGGCAAGGGCACACTAGGCGTTAACGAGAAGCATCTGCTGGAGTTGCGCCGGCAATTGCAACTCTCACTGGAGAAGTCCGTTGCCGCAGCGAAGACGTTGAAACGGCTCGGGGACGACACGGCGGGTACCAACAGCTCCGAGCAGGCGATGACACTCCGGCTGAAGGACCTGATGGATGCCAACGGGGCGCTGGACGAGGAGATCGCGGACACGATGCAACACACGCTGCAATTGAACGACGATCTGGCGCGCGCGACCGCTGAGTTCGACACGCTCAAATCGCAGCTACAGAATTTGCATCCGCAGGTCACGCAGCAATTGGTCGCCAACCCGCCGGAAGAGACCGAGAAAACCGCAGCAACAGCCACACCACAGTCAGAGACATTACAGGAACTACTGACCGCCTTGCAATTGATCTCAGGGTCCCTGTGAGCAGGGTATGCCGCCCCGACATGGCGATGTCCTGCCGTTGCAGCAGGGCATCGCCGTTCGAAGCGACATCAAATTTTTTCAGCTGAAAAATTTTAAGCGATGAGTTCCTCTTCGACAGACGCCCACACTACAAGGAAGGTGATTGCTGTTGCTCAGTGGTGGTATACTTCCTTTGGCCGAGAGTCCCTGTGCGTGTGTGTGTCTTTGACGTTGAATTGCCCATCTTCCTCACTGGTTCAATCTTTTCAATCGTTTTTGGACAGTTAAGGCTTCTGCATCTTTGAATTCCGAATCTCATCTCATCCTACGTTTTTGCTATGAAGTACGTTGTTGTTTCCGGTGGTGTCATCTCCGGTATTGGGAAGGGTGTGCTAGCGTCGTCCACGGGGATGCTGTTGAAGACGCTCGGCTTGAAAGTGACTTCGATCAAGATCGACCCGTACATGAACATTGATGCCGGGACGATGTCCCCCCTGGAGCACGGTGAGTGTTTTGTGTTGAACGATGGTGGGGAGACAGACCTGGACTTGGGGAACTACGAGCGGTACTTGAACGTGACGCTGACCCGCGACCACAACATTACCACGGGGAAGATCTACTCGCACGTGATCGCTAGAGAGCGTAAGGGCGACTACTTAGGGAAGACCGTGCAGATTGTCCCACACTTGACGAATGCGATCCAGGACTGGATTGAACGTGTTGCGAAGATTCCTGTCGACGACACGGGGCTTGAACCAGACGTTTGTATCATTGAGCTGGGTGGGACCGTTGGGGACATCGAATCCGCTCCCTTTGTCGAAGCGCTGAGACAGTTCCAATTCCGCGTCGGCCGCGAGAACTTCTGTTTGATCCACGTCTCCCTGGTGCCCCTGATTCACGGTGAGGAGAAGACGAAGCCCACACAAGCGGCGATCAAGGACCTGCGGTCCCTAGGGCTTGTCCCAGACATGATTGCGTGTCGGTGTGCGAGAGTCCTGGAAAAGTCGACGATCGAAAAGATCGCCATGTTCTGCCACGTTGGCCCAGAACAAGTCGTCAACGTGCACGACGTCAACTCGACGTACCACGTACCTTTGCTCCTGTTAGAGCAGAAGATGATCGACTACTTGCACGACAGACTGAACCTGACGAGCATTGAGTTGAGCGAGGAGGACGTCGAGAAAGGTGGCCGCCTGTTGAAGAAGTGGAAGGCGACCACTGGCAATTTCGACTCGTCGATGGACACAGTCAAGATTGCACTTGTCGGGAAGTACACGAACTTGAAGGACTCGTACTTGTCCGTGATCAAGGCGCTCGAGCACTCCTCGATGATGTGCCGTCGCAAGCTCGAGATCAAGTGGGTCGAAGCGACAGACTTGGAACCGGAGATGCAAGAGGCCGACAAGGAGAAGTTCCATTTCGCGTGGAAGGAGGTCACCACCGCGGACGGTATCCTCGTACCGGGCGGGTTTGGTACGCGTGGTACCGAGGGTATGATCCTTGCCGCACGGTGGGCGCGTGAGAATAAGATCCCTTACTTGGGTGTGTGTCTCGGTCTGCAGATTGCGACGATCGAGTTCACTCGTGATATCCTGGACATCAAGGACGGGAACTCTACGGAGTTCGTCACGGACCTACCGGACGAACAGCAGGTCGTTGTGTACATGCCTGAGGTCGACAAGGAGAACATGGGCGGGACGATGCGTCTCGGGTTACGCCCCACGTACTTCCAAGAGGGCACCGAGTGGAGCCGTATAAGAAAGTTGTACGGTAACGCGGACTCCGTTGAGGAGAGACACAGACACCGGTACGAGATCAACCCTGAGTTTGTCGACCGTCTGGAGTCGCACGGGCTCGTGTTCGTAGGCAAAGACGAGTCCAACAAGCGTTGCGAGATCCTCGAATTGCAGAGCCACCCGTACTACGTCGCGACCCAGTACCACCCAGAGTACACCTCCAAGGTGCTGGACCCATCGAAGCCGTTCCTCGGCCTCGTCGCCGCGTCCGCCAACATCCTGGACGACGTCATCGCTGGGAAGTACCGCATCCAAGACGAACACACGGACTTTTGAACCCTCTCGCTCTTGTCCCGCACGTTAACTGTATACAAAAAATCCTTACGTATTACGTATATCTTGCCCCAACCAACCAAAAGAATAAAACCATAACCTGCATAGCTTACACACCCCCACTAAACTTCACTGCCCTCTACTCCTCTGGGAACGGTCGTCCCTGGTCGTAGGGGGTCCTGGGAGCCCCAAAATCAAGTATGCCGTGGACCCGACGATGATACCCGTGAAGAGCCACATGAACACGTCAGCGGGCCGTTGCACGGCCCTTCGCAGCCACTCCCACAGCGGGTTGCGTTGGTAGAACCACATTACACACTGTGATGTGGTGTTGTTGGCCATTGAGTGGCATTATCGTTAGTGAACAAAATTTTTTCAGTATATATTTATTGAGATAATCTGTGTATTGCTGTTCGTGTTGACAGTTGTTCAGAAGAAGCAATAGGGCAGACCGTATAGCGACGTACGATGATCAATCTGTTCCGGATATTTGGTGACCTGTCGCACTTGGCGAGCATTGGGATTCTGCTGCACACGGTGCGGTCGACCCAGTCGATTGACGGGATCTCATTCAAGACGCAGGCGTTGTACGCGCTCGTGTTCATGACGCGGTACTTGGACCTGTTCACGTGGCACTGGGTCTCGCTGTACAACTTCCTGATGAAGGTGTTCTTCCTTGGGTCGAGCGTGTACATCGTTGTGCTTCTGCAGCAGTTCCGGACGAAGAACCCGATCGCGTACAAGGAGATGGTTTTGCAGGACACTTTCAAGATCCACTTCCTGCTTTTGGGGAGTCTTGTTGCCGGGCTGTGTTTCCACCACAAGTTCACTTTGCTCGAGATCCTGTGGTCCTTCTCCGTGTGGCTCGAGTCCGTCGCGATCTTGCCCCAACTGTTCATGTTGTCCAAGTCTGGTAGGGCGCAGTCTCTGACGGTCCACTACATCTTTGCCCTTGGGTTGTACCGGTTCCTGTACATCTTCAATTGGATCTGGCGGTACGTCGCTGAGGACCGTGTCGACAAGATCGCCGTTGTTGCTGGGATCGTGCAGACGCTCATGTACTCAGACTTCTTTTACATCTACTACAAGAAAGTCATCAGGGGCAACGCTGGGAACCTCCCCGTGTAAAACGAGCGTTCTGTGTATACGTATATAACTTATAGATATGTGAGCCCGTCAATCTCTCTTTAGTTCGTGGTACTCCTTGCGGACGCCCTCTTTTGTGACGATGAGTATCTCCAGTCCGTCACCGACTTGGATGTGGCGTTCTGTCGCGGAGGTGAAGGAGTCCCTAACAAGTTTGACCACTTCTTCGACGGAGAGGTACGTGATGGGACGCTTCTCCCCAGTCCCTGGGACGTACTGGTTCTTGAAATTGACTTGGTTATCCAAGAATGGCATGATCAGGGACGCGGCGGCGCCACCTGCACGACACTGCTCCCGTTCGTAGGACCCTACTGGGTCGAACGAGTACACTGCGCCCCTCCCGTCCTCGTCTAGCCCGGCGATGATCGTGTGCACGTAGTAAGGGAAGAACCGTTTCCCGTAGAGCAAATGTTGAATGTTTCTAGCAGCAGCGGAGAGGGACAACCTCTTCTCGTTCTCGTTGAAATGGTACCACTTGAGCGAGTTGCGGAACCGTTTCACGAGGGCCGTCGAGTCAGCGGCAAACCCGTTCGCCGAGATGACTATCCCGTCCCCCGCGTCGAACACCTTGGATTCGGACCGCGAGTTGATGGAGTAGTCTGTCGTGTGACGGGTATCCCCCGCGAGCACCGCGAAGTCCTCCCCTGCAATCCCCAGGATCGTACCACCGTTGTCACTGTACGGGTTGAACTGGTGTTCTATCGGCTGAGACATGGCTTGGGGTGTTTGTACAGGTGGTAGTAGTCTGGGTGTTTTGCCACTACAACTGTTAAAAGGTGTCTTTTTATAAATTTACAAATTAAAACAAAGAAGATTGCCAATGAATTGAAGATTTAAAACGTTAATGGAATGTATGAGATATTACAAGTTTACTATGAAAGAATATATATGCGTGAGATGGGGGTTTGTCGTGTTATTTACATGGTTGGGTGTACGAGACGTCCCAAATGCGGATCCGAATGCGAAGCCATCTTCGTGAGTAAATTGGCAGATGCACATGGACCGTGTAGTTCGTAGTGTGTGTTGTACTCGTAGTCGGAGTCCTCGTCTGAGTCGGATTCCGAATCTGAACTCGACAGCGAACTGTACTCGTCATCGGAGGACGAGTCCGTGCACGAACCGGCCAGAACCAACGGAGGTGCCGAGGCCTGTTGTTGCTGTTGTTGTTGTTGTTGTTCTCTGAGTCTCTGTTCTAACAGCAGCGCGTCGAGCAGGTTGGCATGTGCCACCAGCACACGAAGATCGCAGTCCCGCTGCGACTGCACCGCGCCCGCACACTCGCACAGCTTATCCCTCACCGTATCTATCAGTTGACCCTGCATCTGAGTGTATGTTGTGTTACCGAGGGGACTTCCCAGTGCAATGCTGTGTATCTCCGACGACACCCGCTCGCTCTTTATATCACAGGGCGGGCGGGAGAGCCGATGACTAAGAGCTGCCGAGATCTCGGGAATGCGGGGGCCGCGGCGGGGGCCGAGACCCGCCGCGGCGCGGCGAACGCGGGGAACCCGGATTTAGGATGCCCGCGATCTCGGAGAACCCGGGGGGAGAGGGCACGTGATACGCACGTGACAGGAAACAGCACGTGATGTGCACGTGATTTACAATTTTTTTAGACCTGGTGTGGGATTGAAAAATCGGGAACCCACCCACAGCAAAACCCACAGAAACCCACCAAATCACGTGAATGTGGGTTTGAAAACCTATTGTTGTGGGATTGGGTGGGTTTGTACACGTGATCCAGGTGGGTTTTTGTGGGATTGGAAATCTATTGTTGTGGGATTTTGTGGGTTCAAAAATACGCAGATGTGGGTTTGTGTGGGATTGAAAATTGATGGATGTGGGATTTGGTGGGATTGTACATGTGATTACAGAGTGTTGAAACCACTGATAATAGCATATATGTTCGTGGGCAATGATATTGGTATGTAGAACACACTTAAATCTCACCCTGTCTGTTAAAGAAATTCAAGATCTAGGCTGAGGGAACTTCTGGACCGCAGTTTGTAAGATATCTATTTCATTTTATACAAAGTAAAAGCAAGTGATAGGTTTGAATACGATTAACAGTACAGCTGTAACGAGATACTCTTTGCGTTGGTGATATCAACAGTACTCTGGTGGCCTGTTGGCCAACAAGTGTCCCTGCTGATGGGCAGTTCCCGTAAACAGCAGGCAGCACTTGAGATGCAAGCTCTACTCAACTTGTATATATAGGTATAAGTGCTGTATTGTGTTTTCCCTCTACTGTGCAAAAAACAAACATCCGGGTAAGGAAAAACTGCCTGGCTGAGAAATTCAATCCTGCCCCAAGTTACTTTTTCGTTTCCGCGGTTACACTGCCCGGTGTATCTGAGAGATGCCCTGGTGCAAGAAGTGAAATACTACGTAGTGCTTTACTTCTGAGATGCGTTCTGTTTACAACTCGTAGTGGGTTTACCGGTTGCAATTGCGGTGTACCCTGGGTGTCCCCCGGTGGATCTACAGGAAGATGACAGCGTAACTGTCCTTTAAAGGGCTATACAGGTATCTGCTTGAATCGAATGCGGTCCGGTGTTGCAATTGCTCTTTTTGTAGTTTGGATTGGCGTGTGGTCTTTTCTCTATTTTACAGTTCTTTAGGAGAGAAGCCCAATAGATTGAGTTAGAGTACGCACTGGCTGACCCGAATACGTGCAATGCCACTGTACCAGGCACACACCCGGCACACACCCGGCACGTGACAACACCCACACACCCTCCATCCCGCTCAGCCAATCACACGCGAGAACCCGATACGTCCTTCCCTCCTACCTCCCCGCAACACTTTATAAAAGACATACGCTGCAATCGACTTCACGCTGTGCTGATTCAGCGTCGATGCCTCTTGCGAAGTCCTCTGTTATACCACCACGCTATGTTACGTTGCAGCCGTGCCCTGAGATTGAACTACAAGGAGGTGTTGCGCAGGTCGCTGGCTACTGACGCCGGTGCCTCGGCCAGTTCAGTCGCGGCAACCGAATTGTCCAATGGGTTGACCGTCGTCTCGAGGTGTATCCCACAGGCAGCCACCGAATCGTACACTTTGCAGTTCAATAACGCAGGGTCTGTCGTCGAGACACCGTACAATAACGGGGTCGCGAACCTGTGGTCGCACGCCTTTAAAGTGTCCGCCCCTGAATTGGCTCTACGTTCAAGAGTCAATAGAGAGACTCAATGGTTCTCTGTCGATACCGTTGCTGGGAAGAGTGGTTCTACAAACAGCGCGTTGGCTCATTTGGAACAATTTTGGAAACAGGAGTTGCCCCTAGAGAGAGCTAGGGATGCTACGTTGCAACAATTGACTACTTTGGAGAATAAAAAACAACACAAGGCCGTCAAGGAACATCTACATTCAACAGCGTTCCAGAATACTCCTCTCGCGCTACCGAGGAGAGGTATCGCCGAGAACGTAGAACAACTCACTTTGCAAGATGCACGCGAGTTCGCTAGTAAAGTGTACACCGCAGCAAACGCAACAGTGTACGTCACAGGACCACAACAGCACGAACTGGTAGTAGAACAAGTGCAAAGACAGTTCAGTTTGCCCGCTGCGGGGGCCACCGCCCAGCAGAAACCAGCGAAATCAACTTTCCTCGGGTCTGAGGTCCGCCTCAGAGATGACACGCTGCCAAAGGCCTGGGTGGCCATCGCTGTCGAGTCTGAACCCATAGGGTCCCCGGATTTCCTCGTCGCTGAGACTGCCGCGCAGATATTCGGTGCCTATAACGCTCACGAACCACGGTCTAGACAGCAGGGGATCAAACTACTGGATAACATCCAGGAGTACCAGCTCTGCGAGTCCTTCTCCCATTTCAACTACTCCTACAGGGACACGGGGCTATGGGGGGTCGTCACGCAGACTCCAAATGTCATGGGCGTAGACGACCTCGTCCATTTCACTTTGAAGCAGTGGAATAGACTCTCCGTATCCATCACTGAAACGGAACTGGAGAGGGGGAAGGCAATGCTCAAGTTGAAACTCGGGTTGCAGAACCCACTGGACTCGACTACTCTCGCCAGAAATGAGTACTTGCGTCTCCCATCCGCGGACATCAAACAGGTGTACGCGAAGATCGACGCAATCACAGTCAAAGACTTGAAGAAGTGGGCCAACAAAAGACTCTGGGACCAGGATATCGCCATCGCAGGGATGGGCCAGATCGAGGGACTGCTGGACTACATGAGAATAAGAAACGACATGTCCATGATGAGATGGTGATCTTTGTAGCACTTTTTTTATACCATTAGCACCGCGTGCTGTGCGGGTTCCCTCTATTTAAACACACTTATTTATTCGTACCTTCTTCACCCCGAAGCTCAAGCGTTCGTATCTTGTCCCCACTGCTCCCGGGGGACTCAATATCCTCTGCTTTCATGCGGCGGGACTTCTTGTTCGGAGTGGAGGGCAGCTCCTCGTCACCACCTTTCCCCATTGCGTCCCCGTCCTCGTCCTCGTCCTCGACATCCTCGTCCGCGTACTCGTAGTTGTCCAGCTCCGTGCACCGCGACTTCCGCTTCTTCTTCGGCTCAGGGTCCTCGTAGTCAGCGTCATCGCTGTCGTCCTCGTAGTACTCCTCGGAGAGGAAATCACCCGCGCGTGGGTCCCCACCACCACCACCATTCTCATCATCGTCGTCCTCGTCGTCCTCCTCGTACTGCGCATTCAGCGACATCACTCCGTCGATCTCTTTGAAGAAGGACTCGTACTCTCGCATGACGGCCTTCTCGTCCTCAATAAACGGCACGACGCTCATCGAGACATCTTCCGTCGCTGGATCTGCCGGGGACCCTGCCGCTGCTGCTTCATCCACAGGGTTGGCCCCGCGCCAGAAAGTCCTCACACCTTCCACACACTTCTCCATCGCCCTCACGAACTTGTCCAACTCGCTGGGTCGGAAGTACTCAAACGGTTGGAAGCACAACTCGCAAACGCGCACGAAAGTGAAGGGCACCCCGCCACCAGAGACAAACCGGGTCGTCAGTAGCCCACCCACAGCAACAAGCCTCTCTTGCAGAAGTTCCACGTCGCCACCAGTCGGGCCCGCCTGGAACAACTCGCGAGGAATCGTCTCGCTGAAGTGGTCCACGAGCAGAGGCGTCCACTCGTGAGCACCGCACAGCGCACCTTCGTCCCTCTCCACAACCACCCTCCGCAAATGCCCGTACAGCTCCTCAGACTCTATCCCGTTCCGGTTCATGCCCAGTACCCTGTCACTACCATCAACACCACCCCATCCACCGTCAGTCACCTCGTCATCATCAGCTGCTTATAACGTTATTATATAATATCGCGTGAAACAATACACTGCGGGGCCGCATTACGTAGTGCCTCGAGGGATGGTCACAGCGTCTCGACACCGCGCGCAAAGAGCAACCCAACAAGACTCCCGAGCGTGTTCGCACACATGTCCCTCGGGTCGAAGTTCCGGCGGCCACGGGTCACTGCAAACTGGAGAAACTCGCTGGCGATGCTCCCCACTAGCGCAAACAGCACCGCGGCAACAGCGTACTTGTCCCACTTTTGAAGTGGCGTGTGGGGACGGGACAGGTCTTCCCGTGGATGCCACCTTTTCGTGAGCCACTGCGGCAACGGTAGAAGAAGGGACTCGCCGCGAGGGAAACTCAACACGAACAGCAGGGACTCCCCGAGAAACGCAACAAAGTGCACCAACTTGTCATGCCGGGATGTTAGGGCGCTAATGGGGCGCGGAAGCGACGTGCCCAAGCCTAAGGTACAGACACCCAAGGGTGTTGAGGGCGAGCAAAGTGACAACCCGCTTCCTAAACTGCATCTGAAAGAACGCTGGGGGGTGTAAAAACAGGCGAATAAATCGGAACAGATGGGCCACTCACAGCGCCAGGTATGCAGACGGTCCACTTCGATCAACAGCAGTAGCAACAGCAGCAACGGACTTGACCACCGATGCGGTCAAGTAACCTGCCAACAGTCACTGGGAACGAAACGGACACTTTTTGCGTCTTTAAAACGAGTGAAATTTCGATGCAAACCGCAAGACGGCAGTGTAGACGACAAGCTTCAGCGTTGTGAGAGGCTACTACACCGTTGTCTGTCAGTGGAGTGCATTGGATTGAACTGTATCTCTTTCTGATCTGATTCTGATTATCTTTTGAGAGGAGGTTGGTTTTACACTGCACTACCTAGCTTCTTATTACCTTGAAGACACACAAAGGGGATAATGAGTGCGATTGTGTTCACGACACCGTTGACCCCCGAGGAATCGAGCTTCTACTCGTCGAAGTTCAAGCAATTGGACTCCGAGAACCTCGGGGTTGTCTCTGGGGAGACTTTGAAGCCGCTTTTCGCACAGTCTGGCCTTGGAGCACAGGTTCTGTCGCAGATCTGGACACTCGTCGATGGCAACAGCAAGGGGTTTCTGAACTCCCAGGAATTCAATGCAGCACTCAGGTGCATCGGTAACTTGCAGGCGTACCCGTCACTGCCCGTGACCAAACAACTGTACGAGGTGCCCGCGGGGAGACTACCCGTGTTCTCCACGCAACCTGCGGTCCCACAGAAGGACATCCCATTGCCCTCCCACAACGACGTCGCCAAGTTTTCCCAACTGTTTGACAGAACGGCCAACGGGCAACAGATCCTGCACGGTGACAAGGCAAAGGATATCTTCCTGAAGGCGAACCTGCCAAACCAAACACTTGGAGAGATCTGGGGGCTCTGCGATAGGAACTCCTCGGGCGCTTTGGATAAGTCAGAGTTCATCATGGCCATGTACTTGATCCAGCTATCCATGAACAACGATCCGTCATTGTCGCCAGTTCCAGGGCAACTGCCCACACAACTGTGGAACGCTGTCGCAACGGGGATCCTGTCATCCAATTCTACAGGGGTTTCCTCCCTGCCAGGTGGTCAACTGAGTGCGAACTCTACTGGACAACGCCAACCACACCACCCACCACAACCACCATTGGGGCGGGTCTCGTCAATGACCTTTAGAAACGCATCGCACGACTGGACAATTTCCCAGGAGAAGAAACAGCAGTTCGACGCTCTGTTTGACTCACTGGACAAAAACAAGCAGGGGTCGCTGTCTGCACAGGTCCTCGTGCCCTTCTTCCTATCCTCAAAACTGAACCAGGAGACACTCGCTTCCATCTGGGACTTGGCCGATATTCACAACAGCGCAGACTTTACAAAACTGGAGTTCGCCATCGCTATGTTCCTGATTCAAAAGAAGACTTCCGGAATCGACTTACCAGACGTTGTGCCCAACGAACTGCTGAACTCGCCAGCATTGGGACTCAACAACAACAACCAACCGCCACCGGCATCGGCACAGCAGTTTTCCATCCCGTCAAGGACTACAAAACCATCGTTTGAAGAAGCGCCAAGACAAGTCGCACAACCATCCAACAACGGGTCCCTCAATGACCTTATGGGTTTGAACAGCTCCTTTGCCTCTCCTCCACCAGCAGCGCTGCCCCGTCACGATACTAACAACAGTATCGACTCTAACGGACCACCGCCGGCTTTGAAGAAGTTCACGCCAACGTCCAATTTCGGCCAAAACATTATCAAGGAGGAAGGCGAGGGCGCGTTCAACCAACCGCAGTTTCAAAATAAGGCTGCTGCGGTGCCCCAACAACAGAGATCCGCCTCGGTGGCTCTACCCCAAGTGCCCAATTTTGCCTCTTTAAGTATCCCAACGTCGGCAACTGGTGGCGCCGTAGCGGCAACTGCAGGTGCTGCGGGTGCAGGAGTTGCAACGATGGGTAAATCTTTGGCAGGTGGGTTTCAAAACAACGACTTGTACGCTGATAGTACCGCCTCCGCTCAGTTGTCTAATGCAACAACCGACTTGGCGAACTTATCGAACCAAGTAAACTCCTTGACCACACAGGCCACTGCTACGAACACGAAAAAGGCAAGGGCAACCCAGGAGTTGCAAAGAGTCAACGAGATGAAGCAGTCTATCCAGACGAAACTGGCCACTCTGAGGTCCACGCACGACGCCAACGTCAAACAGACAGAACAGCTGCAGAGCCAACTGGCTGTGGCCACCAAGGAGACGGAAACTTTGCAGGGAGAGCTGAATGTTGTAGAGGCTAATTTCCATGCTATGCAGAGCCAAATCAACGACTTGAATGGACAGTTGACTCAAGCACAAACTGAAAACCAAACTTTGAAGGAAAGGATTAACAACTTCAACGCACAAGCGGCCGCTCTGCAGACGCAACTAGAGGAGAAGCAACAGCAGGTGAAACAGGAAAGGTCTGTTGTGGACGTGAATAGCAAACAGATCGAACTAAACGACATCACTGTGGCAAACTTCACTAACGAGATCACCGGATTGGACGAGAAATTGGCCTCCTTTGTGAGTAAGCACAGCGAACTGGACAACTATCAAAAGACTTTGGAGGAAAAACATGCCCAATTACAACAGAAATACGAGGAGTTGTCAAACACAGAAACCGATCTAACCGAGAGACAAACCGCCTTAGACGAGAGGAACCAACAGATCGAGGAACAAGAGAAGTTGTATCACGAGCAAGTGACCCGTCTTCAAGGCATGTTTGACGAGTTGGCTCAAAGAAGGGAGGATTTCGAGAAGGCGGACCAAGACTTGAAGAATCAACACATGGAGTACGCTACACACGTTCAAGAGTTATCTGAAAGACAGATGAAGTTGGCGATGGGTGAGCTACCGGATGATGCTGAAAAGATAATCAGCCAGAATAACACTTTGACCAACGAGGAACAAATCTCAAAGTTTGTCGACAGCACCGTCGAGGAATCCCATCTGGACAAAGCTATGAACGCAGAGGGCGAGAACGGTAAAGCGGAGAGCGATGTTTTCAGCAAGGATGTCCCCACGGTACCCTCTCAGACGGAGACTACGGAAGCCAATAACTCTACTTCTTTAAGTAACGGGAACGAAAATATTTCGGACCGGTTTGAAGGTGATTTGAACGAATACGACATTCCAAGAATTCAATCGTTCACGTCATCTGTCGCGAACAACGCTCCTCAATCTGTCAGGGACGATATGGAGTTGCCAGCTGTAGCGGAAAGAACCACCGCTCCGGAGAGCGCCGGTAACAACACGATCACTTCGTCTACTGGGAGTTCTCATATCCCAGGGGATTGGGAAACCCCACCTGCGGATGCGCCAACAGCACCCAACGACACTGATTCTGAGACGTCGATTCAGGAATCGCCCAAACCAGAGGGGCACTCCCATTTGGAAGAAGCCGTTGATGCTGTAAACATTCGTGCGGAGAATACCAATAGGACTCAGATTGACGAGGAGTTCCCACCGATTCAAGAATTGAACGTTAACGACAGTGACTCGTCCTCGTCTTCCTCCTCGGAGAAGGATTTCCAAGACACTCGTGACTCGATAAAATCGCCAAAGGTTCCTGCGAACGCACCTGCTACTGCTGCTGTGGTGGAGAAGGATGAGTTTGATGACGAGTTTGCTGGGCTACAAGAGGCCGCTATTGAGAACACTGTTGATGGTGATGACGCTGGGACAGAGGCAGCGACTCCGAATCTTTCTGGTGAAAATGCTCAGTTCCAGAGTTTCCCATCTGCGGATTTGGCCGGTGAGTTGAACGATAACACATTTACCGTGGTCCCTGCGCCCGCTCCCGCTTCCGCGCCTGCCCCCACGCAGCCAGCGGTTCCACCGCATGCGCCTTCGTCAAGCTCTCCCAACGATGTGAGCAACGACGAGTGGGACGAGATCTTTGCCGGGTTCGGGAACTCGAAGCACGGGGTGGAACAACAACCACCGACGCCCACACCGCAGAGCCACCCACCGCGGTCACCACTTCCGCAAGCCCCGGCCCAGGGCCAGTTTGAAGCTCAACCGCTGTCGAAACCCCCTGTGAACAGGGCCATTGCTACGACGCCCAAGTCACTTGCCATTGAGGAGCTGAGCGGGATGGGGTTTACTGAGACGGAGGCGACGAAGGCGTTGCAGGATTGTAACTGGGATTTGGAGGCTGCTACGAATCTTCTGTTGGATAGTGCCTGAGGCAGTATCGTGGTTGTGTAAAATGAAATGTATGTATGTAATGCTGTTTCCGATGCTTTACTGGTTACATACGGTTATACAGACGGGGGGTGTCAAGTGCACTTGCATATCGTTTCGAGTTCAAGTATGTACTTCCCCTCCTTGTATTTTTGTTCCGCTCTCTCGCTCTCCAGGTACTTCCACCCAACGAGGCTCTTGCATAGGTTGCACACGATATCGCAGACGAGGTAATCCCCCGTGAGCATGGACCTCATTTCCACTTTATCCTCTGCCACGTTGCACACATGGCTAATGAGGTACGCATCCCCAGTTCTGCCATGGTAGTCCCTCGATATGATCTGGAACGATGACGACAGGTGCGTTCGGCAACACTTGCACCCGTACGTGACGAACTTCCCCAGGGACAAGTTCCTGGGTCTTCGCCGGAGTCTTCTACCAGCTGGTGCGAGCAACGTAACGTGCCTGTCGTCTGGTTCCCTTGCCCTACTTGCCACGAGGCACGATTTCCGGGACAGTCGTTGCCAGTACGACGGCGGGTCTATGTATGAAGTCAGATGGATGCCCATGCGTGCTTGGACTCCTCGTGAGTGACCTCCCCTGTTTAGTGTTTAATAACCTTGATTTACACACATACACATGTTAAAATGGTCTACTTACGTGCGGAGGGGGCAGTCACAGAAGATCGTCCTCTGCCTTTGCGATGGTTTCCTTGATCTTGAGCAAGATGGTGGTCTTCCATTTGTCCAGTTTGCTGAACTTGTCGTAGTCGAACGCTACGGAGCTTAGTCTCTCTGTATCGTTTTCGTCGTACGCTTCTACCAAGTTCTGCAACAGTGTAAACTCTCTTGAGTCTGCGAAGTTCGGGTCCTCCTGTTGGCCCTCCTGCAGGGTTCTCCTTGCCGCCACGGAATCCGTCGCCGCGAGTTGACAGAGCCCCTTCTTCAAGTAGTACTCCTTGAGGGACCACTGCGACAGTCTGTTCCCCATACTGTTCGCGATGAGTTTCGAGTACAGCTCCGAGGCGTCCATGAACCTGTTATCGAGCGCCTTGAGGTCCGCACACTTGAGGTACGATTTGTTCGCGAGTGCCATGGCCTGGTCCTGAGCGTACCATTCCCCAGCGGTCTCGTACGCGTCCACGGCTGCGGCAAAATCGTGCAGGTCAGTCTCGTACACTTCCCCCAACTCAAACTTGAAATTGGCACCTCTACGGAACTGGCCCCTCTTGGTGAATATCCCAATGGCTATATCTAGGGACGTCACTGCATCACGAGGGCAGTTTGCGGCCTTGTACGACTTGTACGCGTCGACGTAGACGTTCCCGGCGTCGTCCTCGTTCCCCGCCTGGATCTGGTACTGCGCGGCCTTCACGAATGCGTCACCGGCCGGTTGTAACTGTTTCCTCAGCTTGTAGACGTTAGCTGCTTGGATACATAGGTCCGCTGCCTCTTCGAACTTGTACGAGTCCGACCCACCGAAGAACTTCTTCAGTCCGGAGGATGGTACACCTTTCTTCTCTGCTCTCGCAAGCAACTCCACAGGGTCTGACATGGGGAGAAGGGCCAAGCAGGATCAAAGAATGTCTGTCGCTGTGTCTGCTGTCTCTGTGTCCCGTACAAGAGACGTTCCGTTTCGAAGAGAATCGTTTTGAGGACGTTTTGGCAGCGTCACGTGTGGGGGGTGGGTGGACCAGGCGGTGGCGGTGGCGGTAGACCAGGGCGGTAGACCAGGGCAGTAGACCAGGTATACGGTAGACCGTCGTGGTCTTGGGACTCACCCAGCTTCACTCCCGTCTTCTCACTCCCCCGCTCTCCCGTTCTTCTAGAAATGCTAGCCTCTCTCTAAGAAGAGCGAAGACCGAACAACCAGCCTCGTCAAGCCGTCCAGGACACTGCACGAACCCAAGAGCACACAGCAGGACCCAGCAGGGACCCAGCAGGGACCGTCAACGGCCTGGTTGTTGGTCGACCGTGTCTGCTTAGGGCTCCAGGGCTTCACAGTTAGGGCTCCGTTTCGCGCGCTGCAAATTTTGAACTTCGAACGTCGAAGACGCGACGAACGTTTGAAGCTGACGCTGCGATGGTGGTTGGTTGGTGGTTGGTTGCGGAGGGCTGTGTGCGTGAGTGAGCGATGGGTCTGTGCGGTTCGAAAGAGGAGAGTGCGGGCGGGGCTGCGCCCGCGGGCGGCGGTGTCAGGAGGACCGGGGCCCTGCAGAGGGAGACGAGGGAGAAGGAGAAGGGGACGGTCGCAGACGAGGGCCCGGTGGGCAAAGACGCTGAGGATGCAGGTGCGGCCGCCGCGGCGACTGCACCGGAGACTGCGCCGGCCTCGGAGAACCCGCTCGACAACACCTCCGACGAGGAGATGAAAGTGCTGCTGCTGGGTGCTGGGGAGTCCGGTAAATCTACCGTCTTGCAGCAACTTAAAATCTTACACCAGAACGGGTTCTCGGATCAAGAGTTGCGCGAGTTCGTGCCCCTCATCCACAGTAACCTTATAGACGTCGGTCGCGAACTGATAGTCGCCAGGAGGAAGTTCGACGTGGAACCGGACAACGGGCTTACGGAACAAGAGATGGACGATTTGTTCAACTTTAACTTCAACCTGGACCAGAAGTTGAAACCAGATGGGTCGATAGAGTCCCTGTCGACCTCTCAAGTGGGGCAGTTCCCAGAACAGTTTACTGCAACACTGGCGAAACTGTGGGGGTCCCCCGAGACACAGCGGTTGCTCCAGGGCCCGCAGTCGTCGCAGTTCTATATCATGGACTCGGCTCCCTATTTCCTAGAGAAGACAAACCTGGCACGGATCACCGCCAAGGGGTATAAACCAACACAACAGGACGTACTGCGGTCGAGGCAGAAGACCTCAGGGATCTTCGATACACATATTAACATGGGGTCTAACTTGAAATTACACTTCTTCGATGTAGGTGGACAACGGTCAGAGAGGAAGAAATGGATTCATTGTTTCGATAACGTAGCGTTGATCATCTTCTGTGTCTCCCTGTCAGAGTACGACCAATTCCTAGTAGAGGATTCAGAACAGAACAGATTCCAAGAATCTCTCGTACTGTTCGATAACATCGTCAACTCACGTTGGTTCTCAAGAACTTCAGTGGTGCTCTTCCTCAACAAGATCGATCTCTTCGCAGAGAAACTGAAACGCAAACCACTGGAGGACTACTTCCCGGACTACAACGGCGGGAACGACATAAACAAGGCCACAAAGTACATCCTGTGGAGGTTCGTACAACTCAATAGGGCAAACTTGAGCATATATCCACACGTAACGCAGGCCACGGACACGTCAAACATCAAACTGGTCTTCGCAGCAATCAAGGAATCCATCCTGGAGAACTCCTTGAAGGACACGGGCGTGCTCTGACCTTGAAGTATGTAAGATCACTAGTCTCTCTAGTATATAACGTTATGCGGTTTTCGTCATTTTTTGACCAACTTTCAATTATTCAATGAGAGAGTTCCATCGTACAGAGAACAGGAACAAGCCTAGGCCAAGCAACCCCCCCTCAGTACGATGGGCGACGAACAGGGAATCAATTTGGCATTGGACCCAAACCTCATTACACTGCCCCTCAATGGGTCCACAGGAACCACCACAACGTCGCCGCTCGAGATGGACGCTGCAGCGGGCAGCGACACCAGGGCCAAACCGAAAGTATCGCTAGTCGACAACCCTCACGAGATGTATGGACAGATGCCCCTTGCCCAATTGGTCCCGCTCATCTTGCAACAGCGTCAGATACCCTTCTCGCAACTGCTAGAACAGAATATCATCAATAGCATGTCCGGGGACGAACAGCCGTTCATCCCAGAGGAACAAACCGTGGACATGGCAGAGTCAGGTGCCCTGGATAACAGG
The DNA here is from genome assembly GCA_030705205.1 of Huiozyma sinensis. Taxonomy (NCBI): domain Eukaryota; kingdom Fungi; phylum Ascomycota; class Saccharomycetes; order Saccharomycetales; family Saccharomycetaceae; genus Huiozyma; species Huiozyma sinensis. Next base: position 22,300 of record JANIWX010000093.1, read on the forward strand.
AAGGGGCAAGACGAGACGTTTGCGTCCATACGCGCCAACATGGTCGAACAAACAAACGTAGCGTTGAACGAGGCGTCCCTCGCATTGGAGACCGTGGCACTGCTGTTGAGCGCCACGAGGGAGAGTAACGCGAAGGCGTCGATCTCGCCATTCTTGAAGAACACGGTGCCCCTGCGGTCCCTAAACAGCGATAGCGTCTTGCAACAACCGAGTGAACCTCTAGACGATCTGAAGTTTGCCCTAGGTTGGAAGTTGAAGTGTCTAGATGACTGCAAGAATAAACTCAGGAGGGAGGTGGACACCCTCAGGGCCACTTTGGGAAGAGAACACCTCTACTGGAGGAAGATTGGCCAGTACATCAAGAACAGCGACGTTGTCTTTAAAATGAGAGATAAGTCCACTGGATTGAAAGCTATCGCACTGAAATTCGGGTACGAGGACTCAGGGTCTGCGTACAGGTACGATCGAGGGATCGCTATTCTGAGAAATCGGCCAGAGTCGGATATGCTAGAGTTGGTGCCCGTGGCAAGCACGCGAGATGGGCCAAGAGGGTTCCAGGAGAAACTGCTGAGAGTCAGAATATTTACCAAGATAGCATCGGAGGAGGACTTTATACTCAGTGGAGAGAGCACGTTACAGGACAATGCGGAAGGTAGTGTGTTCAACAACGAGAATATCCGAGGGCAAATAAGCAAGTTGAAGGACATCATATTTGAAAAGGAACTCATGTACCAGTTGAAGAGGGAGTGTGCTCCGTTGATCTCGTACGGTGTGAGCATCGAGAATGAGAACAAAGTGGTCATGGAGTTACCCAACGAGAAATTCGAGATAGAGTTGGTCAGTTGTGACGAGAGTTCCATGGCAAACCACGATCATGATAACCCAAAAACCAACGATAGGAGGGCAGACCTCTTCCTCATCACTCTGAGGATGCTGCTCATAGTACAGTTCAAAAAGAATATAAGACGAGGACTAGCAATGAATGTATCTTCCTCGAGGGGGGGCCCTGAAGACGTTCTGTTGCTCAGACCATTGCTTGCGAAATTACGGCACCAGAACTACAAGATCTTGCTGCGAATGATCATCAAGGACAATTTCTTGGAAGTGGTACAGGGTTCTACCGTTGAAGAGCAAGACGACACGCGGAGAGACACTGTAGAGACGAATTCTGCGAGAGTACTGGACAGACACATATACAAACTCAACAGTGAGATCGGCGCATTCAACCAGCTGATCAATTACCCGAGTACTCTCTTTACATTGAGGACGGCAACTGGCGAAGCACTGACAGTGTCGCTAGAGTTGCCCAACTACTGCAATGCCAAGATCGAGGTCTCCTACACGAGTTTCCACGCGAAGTTCTCCGAGTTTAAAGAGGCGGAAGAGTTTCTGCACTTCCTTGTCAACGAATACGTGAATAAGAGTCAACCGGCACTGAACCAAGGTGAAGAGGACCCTTCGTTATCTGTCACATCGGGATAGAGATATGCCCAAATAAAAAAATTAATGATATAAAATATAACAATATTAAAGAATCGAAGCATGTAAAAGAAAGTTGTGGTGGGAGGTAGAACAGGGTACAAGCTCAGGCGAAACACAATGGGTTACACGTTGACAATATTAGGATGTGGTGTGATGGGTCAGGCTATCCTGTCGGCAATTTACAAAGCTGAAAAGCCCACGGACGCGGCTGTTGCTGAGTTGTACCCGTCGAAGATCATTGCTTGCAACGGTGACGAACCCGCCGCAAAACAGGTGGCCGAGATGATAGAAGGATACGGCAAGTCCCCCAACGGGATTGTTGTTGAGTCTGCCTTTGGCAAGAACAGGGAAGCTGTCAGTGAGTCCAAAGTTGTGATTTTGGGTACCAAACCGTTCCTCGTGGAGACCGTTCTCGACGAAGTCAAGGACGTTGTTTCGGGTAAGCTACTGATCTCTATTGCTGCTGGGTGGACCATCGACCAACTGGCGAAGTACACGCCGCCAGTGTCCCGTGTCATGACGAACACCCCAGCGAAGTACGGCTACGGGTGTGCAGTCATTGCGCACTCTGCACAGGTCACTGCTGACCAAAAGAAGACCGTCTCGCAACTGATCAGCCATGTGGGGACCTGTGTCGAGCTACCTGAGAAGAACATGGACGCAGCGACGTCCCTCGTGGGCTCTGGCCCAGCGTACGTGCTGCTGATGATCGAGTCGATGATGGAAAGCGGTATCAAGATGGGGATCCCGCTTCGTGAATCGCTGACTTGCTCTTTGAAAGTGCTCGAGGGCACGTGCAAGATGGTTGAAGAATCTGGGACACACCCTAGTGTGCTGAAACACCAGGTCTGTACCCCTGGTGGTACCACCATCGCCGGGCTTTGCAAGATGGAGGAAAGCGGCGTCAAGAGCGGAATCATCAAGGGTGTCGAGGAGGGCGCAATTGTCGCGGCCAAACTGGGCAAGCGCAAGTGAACTGCAACAGCATGTATAACTCAATTGTATAAAGCAGCTCTCAAGGCATCGAGATCTGTCAAGCCGTCTGCCCTGAGCGTTGCGAATTGCTAAAAAGAAAATTCCCCGTTTGGGCCATACACGGCCGTAAATGGTAACACGTTACCGCAAACGGCAATTCCAGTCCCAAAACGGCAAAAGCCGTCCCAAACGGGGAATTCCGCGATTTCGGCCCGGTTTCGGACAAACGGGAAACCGGGAATCACGTGACGCGTCACGCATTTTGCGATGACTCGCTTGCTTGAATCTTCCACGGTGCTGGGGCCCCACTTGTATAAAAGAGCGATGAGTTGGTGGGGATAGTCGCGTTCCCTGGTGTTCCGGATGGACTTGCATGTTGGCGATCCCCTCTCCCGGGACGGATACACAGCACTATCCAATTTTGATTTCACAATTGAGCTTTCCAAAAAGAAAGAAAACAAGGGAATATAGTATATATATATATTTTGTATATTTTACTATCTTGAATGGCTTCTGCGGGAACTTTCGGTCACGAGGCAGAGCTGCCACGGTTGCCGTTACCGGCTGTGACGGATACGCTGGCGCATCTGAAGAAGTCGTTGGAACCACTGTACTATGCGGATGGGTACTACAAGCACCCGCTGGATCCCGTGCAGTTGCAACGTCTGGAGGACGTTTTGAAACAGTTTGCCAACTCGAAAGTGGTTGGTAAACTGCAGGACAAATTGAAACAGTTCCAAGTGGAGAATATGTCCTATTTGGACGATTTGCATTTGGACGTCAACAACCAAACCGCCACGAGGGACATTCAGGACGATTTGCTTCCAAGAAACCCGTTTCTGATCTTGGCAGATGATGCAACGCCAGATATTTCCCAAGTGGATAGGTCTGCCGTGTTGGTTCATTCCGCACTGAGATTTATCTCCGCTTTGAAGAAAAACCAATTGCCCCCAGACATCAACTCAAAGACCGGTCAGTACCTGACTATGTACCCTTATTTGAATCTATTTGGTACCACACGGTGCCCAGTGTTCGAAGATGGAGAAGTGGAAAATTTTGACCTTAATAAACCGTTCACCGCATCCGACCTAGACGAATTTTTGAGTGAAAGTGAGGAGGAAGAGTTGCAGAGGGCATCCGAGCAACGTTCAAACGATACGAACGGCGGTGACAATAACAACAACGCTGATGACGATGCCATCATTGGGCATGGTATTAAGATGGGGAAATATCCCGATTCGGGCCACATTTTGATCATCTCGAGGGGACAATACTACACCATGGACGTCCTAGACGAAAATAACGACATTATTTGCAAACCGGCAGACTTATCCAAGTTCATTAGTTACGTCTTGCACGATTCGGAAACAGCGTACAATATGCAACAGGCATCCACAGCATTGGGATCCCTAACGTCACATTCTTTCAAAAATTGGAAATATGCAAGGAAGAGACTTCAGAAACGTTACCCACAGGAACTACACCTGATCGATTCTGCCCTTTTTGTCCTCGTGCTGGACGAATCTACGGAGAAGATCGAACCGAACTTTAACAACGTCTATACCACCAATAACGACTACGTGCCTGAATTCGACCAAGAGAGATCCGCAAACTGTAAGAGAGTTCTGTACGGTACCTCCGTCATCGACCAAAAGGGTCACCAGGTTGGGTCGTGTGTGTCACGGTGGTTCGACAAACTACAATTGGTCGTTACCGCGGATTCTAAAGCTGCCGTGATTTGGGACTCCTTTACCTGTGACGGCTCCGTTGTTTTGAGATTTGCCTCAGAGATGTACACAGAGTCTGTGCTCAGATTGGCTAAGGAGGTCAACGCGAATGACTCGGATTTCTCCCTGTGGTCCGACGTCAAACAGACAAAACTACCGATATACGAGAATTACAGCAAGTTGGACCCTCAAGCTGTGGTGCGCAAAATTGATTGGTCCTTCAGCAACATTTTGAACACGCATGTGCATTTATCAGAGACGAAACTGGCTGATCTGATCTCAAAGTACGATATCGTTCGTGTGTCACTGCCAATGGGTCGCAGATCCGCTCAAAGACTAGGCATCAAGCCTGACTCAATGATACAAGTCGCTTTGCAAGTCGCACACTACGCCCTGTACGGACAAATGATCTTTGCGTTGGAACCCATCTCCACAAGGGCTTTCAAGAACTCAAGATCATCGTTCATCAATATCCAGAACCAAGATTTGCTAGAACTCTGCCAACTATTCATCTCCTCTTCTATCGACGGGCCTGGTAAACTGGATAAGTTTATCCAAACATGCGAGAAGCACAACGCAAATGTGAAGAGCGCCAAAAGCGGTGCTGGGTACGAGAAGCATTTGAACGCACTACAGTACCTTTTCAGATTCCACAAAGAGTTCGGAATAGACCTCGACGATGAGGATAAGAGTATTGCCACTGAGTTATTCGATAGCTCTCTGATCGAGCCGTTCTTACAACCGGAACTGATTGCCGCCAACTGTGGTAATGCCGCTACTACCACTTTTGGGATCACCCCAGCGGTCGCACAAGGTTTCGGTGTAGGCTACATCATTAAGGATGACCAAACAGACTTGACGGTGACTTCCCAATTTAGACAGGGGAAGAGACTCATGTTCATGTTAAATTGGGTGTTGAAAGAAATCAAAGCTTACTGGAGAGCCGCAAGACATACCGCACACAACAAGAATGGCGTCAAGATTAGTCCCATCGTGGACAAGATTTACGAGATGGACAACGCATTGAAGAAGGAATCTGAAGAGATGAGGCAGAGCAGGTCCAAAGTCAAGTCTAACAGTCACTCCTTTCTTGGCTTCGATTACTTCGATATGGATGCTCAATCGCGCAGTGCATCGCAAACCCCAAGAAGGGCTAGAGAGACAATGGATAACAGTAGCCACAAATTGTCCCTGAAACTGGCAGAGCTAGCAATGACAAGCAGCAGTGGGATAGCAAGCCACTCACCCGTCTCAGTCCCCACAGAAAACGAGAAATTGCACACTGGGCATCAAATTGCAAAATTACAACCAGTCAGCATAACTGAGACTCCAGAGGACACGGATTCAGGAAACACCAGTCCGCAGTCGTTTTCGAGACCAGAATCCAAGAGGCCCACAAACGTCATTAGCTCCAAATTCGAAATCAACTTTGATCGTTCAGACGTTGGTCGTAAAGTATTTTCCTTCGAGTAAAACGCAAAGGAAGTGCGCCCACATATGTATATGTATATAAACACACACCCAAACGCGCATATGCCTGCAAGCACCAAGTCGGTCTCCTTACCACTGAAACTATTGCCCTCTCAGCATTGTACAGTATAGCACGTTATTTAATGATAGTCCTCTGCACTGTTCGTGTTATTTCCATTCCGTATTGCCATTAATTTTTCCGGAGAAGAATGAGATTCTCCGGAACCGGCGCCGGTTCCGGGAAACCGATTGACTGTCTTGAGTCATCTTCCATGAAGATGTCTCTGTCTATAACTCGAAGTCAGGACAACGCAACATCTCTGATGAACACTTGTCTTTGAACGTTCGTGATGTTGCTAACCGGATGAGGCGATCGTTGGAAGCAGGAAGCAGCTGTACAGCTTAATAGTCTAATGACCATGGATGAAAACACCTTGATGAAATCGAAAAGAAGGAAATACGCCTGTGTAGAATGTAGACAGCAGAAATCGAAGTGTGATTATACCATCAAGTTCCCGGAACCGTGTTCCAGATGTAAGAAGAAAGGTATCATATGTGCTGTGAAGCAAGGTTTCAAAAGAACCAAGAAAAGGGCGACTGCAGAAGCCATTGAAAGGAAGATCGAGCAATTGAAAAACCACATTGCAGATGGACCCGTATCCGCTGATGATTTGATTCGGTTAGCAAAGGAAGATGGTGATTTTGACATGGGTCAATTCGACAACACCGCTTTCACAAGAGAGCAACTTCATATTTTAAGATCAGACGCAAGGACACCCGTTTCCAGAGCAATGACGCCGCTGACCAATGCCCTTAACACAACGGTGAACAACGGTCTATTGTCTAGATCTTTGTCGGCAGAAGAGTGCAAATGTTCCCCAAAAAGTTTAGGTGACATCCATATGAGTTCCGAGGATATAGCGGATCTATTCCAGGAATTTGCTACAAATTATCATCAGTTTCTCCCGGTAGTAGATTTATCGAAAGGTGCTGAGAAGATTTTTAGTTTGTCACCGTGTCTTTTCTGGGTTATCATGTTAACTGGATTGAGACACAGATCGGGATCTATCGAGACAATGACAAAGCTTTCTACATTGGTAAAATCCATTCTCGCGGAAATTACAATATCACCAATCATACAATACACTCCTACAGAATCAGACGAGCCCCTTTTGAACGTCGCGTCCGTTTACTCAGTACAGGCCTTTTTGTTGTATACTTTTTGGCCGCCACTAACGTCGTCATTAAGTACAGACACGTCATGGAACACGATAGGTACAGCCATGTTTCAAGCTATTAGGGTTGGTTTGAACTGTGCTGACTTCTCTAAGGAATATGCAACGGCAAACCCAACTTTAATAAGCGAGCAATTGCGCACTTGGCTTTGTTGTAACATTGTTTCCCAAATTGTGGCATCCTCGTTTGGATTCCCAGCATACGTCTCATTTGATCACTCTATTATCACAAGCACGGATGACACAAGGCTAAAGGCAAAGGAACACGGCCTCGTTATTGAATTGCGACAAATGTCACATATAGTGCATTTTGAAAGTCAAGTCCAAGAAACACTACACTCCAACCCGGGGAAGCCAAACGGCTTGGTAGATAAAGAGGAACAAATACCTCTGATTATGGTTTTGAATCAGCAATTGGATACGCTAGAGTCCTCCCTGTTGGAAACCCAAAACGACGGCCAGACACAGCCTAAACAACTCGACGATATACGGATGTTTCTTTTGCTTGTGGCTAAAGTACATTTGCTAACTTATTACTTTATGAATATTGGACAGCACACGGAATTTGAAACAAAACGAGGCTTAGTGAAAGTCTATAACGCTGCGATTGCATTATTAGAATACACCAATGACATGTGTGACCGGGACCCAAACGTCATCAAGTATTTCCCAGGGGTATTTGTTTTGAACATTTGGCAGAGTGCTTGTATTGTTAGCAAATTACTGTTCTCGTCACTGATCAGCATTCTTGATGTTGAGAAATGTAGGGAGATCTACATAAAATCTGTTGAGTTTACTTCAACTGCATCAATAATCAAGCATGACACTGCTTACAGATTCTCCGGGATTATGCGGAGCATATGGAGCATGTTCCAAAACTTATTTGATCAAGCTATTACAGCAAATAATGCAAAAGCGCTAGACCCGGATTTCAACTTGAAGATAACTGTAAAGTCCAGAATGTCGGTCAGTGTCTTTTTCGACTGTCTTTATATCTTGAAAGAGAAATGTGGTCGAGCAAAATTGAAGAGGAAGCTCGAGGAAGACGTTTCTGCTGAACGGCGTGCTGAAACAAGTGATGGGCGCAGTAGTGATCCCGATGATGCCAGAACCATAATAAAGACTACACCGTTAGACCCCCCACCAATAAATGCAGGAAGTTCTGGGAAAACAGAAAACACAATGAGCCCGTCAGACAATAAAGCACCTAGCAGTATATTATCATTAGAAAGGGTCCTGAATAAAGTGTCACCGCTGGAGCAAAACCCATACGTGCCCCCATCTTCAGAATTTTCCCCTCTTGCACGAGAAAGTAATTCGTTGCTGTCGAAACCAGCCGTAGATCCTCAAAGGGACATTGAAAACATAGCAGGCAATAACGAGATAATGTCCGATAATTGGGAGAACTGGCAATCTGATATGGTGTGGAAAGATGTTGATATGCTGCTTAACGAATTTGCATTCAACCCAACTTTATAATGGGTAACCTGGGCTGTCTAACTCATAGCATTTACCGTCTTGAGAATTTTATGCATATACTGAAATCTTATATACAATATCTTTGGTAGCCAGATGGGATTAATAGACGACAATTACGAAAAAATCCAAATGTTTTTTTAGTATAGGTCAGCAATATTCTGGTCAGATTGGTTTTCGCCACGTTCCTCTTTCTGTTTACTCTTTCCGTTGCTATCAAAAGAATTGGAATGTGGATCAGTTACATTGGAACCAAAGCTATATACTTCCTCATTTCTTTCCAAGTATTGATTCTGCGGTTGTATGGTGTGCCTTTTATGATTTTGGGAACCAAATGAATAAGGATCGCCAGATGATATTTCTAGTTTTCTACCTGTCTGGTTTGGTCCAGAAGAACTTTGGTATCTAGAAGAGGTTGGATGAGACGCATTTGCATGATCTGAAGGACCGGTTGAAGTTATACCCGCGTGACGAAAGTTCGAGACTCTTGCTTGCACCGCTCCATTGTACCTCGATCCTGGTGCGGGTACAGTCCCCCCAACACCAACATCACCTGTGTACCTGTTGAATACTCTTCCATCACTGTATGGTTGTCCCGACACATTCACATCGGTTCCACTCATCTCGTTGTACCTGCCAAACCCGTGTCCATTGTGGTGTACATATTTGGTATTATGCGCGGATGTTTTCGAAAAGTGTTTGTTATCGTTGTACCTCGGTTCTGTAGTTGGTTTCTTAGCACCACTGTAACGTGAGGGAGGTACGACACTTTCCTTCGGATCAACTAATTTTCTTAGAGGCGGTAGTGCGGTAGATGCTGCAGGGCCCGCAGGCAAATTTTTTAGTTGAGGACCACTTGGAGGTCGTCTGTTTGGCTGTTTGGGGGTCGTACGGGTCAGTGGATCTTTGCTGCGGGCGGAATGCGGGTTTGAATATGCTTCATTTCTGTGACCTTGTGGGGCAGTGGGTGCCTTCTGGGACATAGCTTGGTGCAACTCTTCTTTGTACCTTTTGATATCAGCTTCGTGACTCTCTTCGCAAGGTAAGCGTAGAGTCTCTGAGGGTAATGGCTCTTCCGTAAAAAAGGGATCTAACTTTGCACTCATAGCCGTATATCTCTTCAGTGGATCCAGCTCCAAAAGTTTTGACATCAAATTCAATCCAGTATCATTCAAATGTGCACCAAACCTTTCTTTCAAGGAACTGCTATAAGAAGTGGTTGTCAGTTCTTTCCCGGGTAAATACTTTGCCAGCTCCCAAGTTTCATTTGTAGGAGTACCCAGAAGTTTAAAAATGGCGTGCCCTTGGTCAATGTCAGATGCCCCTTGCAAAATTGGTTTCTTCTCAAAGAATTCGCCAAACACACAGCCAACCCCCCAAATGTCTACCGCGGTCGTATACATTTTATCTCCAAGAACCAATTCAGGTGCTCTATACCATCTCGTCACAACTACAGATGTATATTTGGCACCTGAGCCGGCTCCTCCTGGGTATCGCAAGTTGGGTGGTGGGCCGTAATACAACCTTGCCAAACCAAAATCTGCAATCTTAACAATACCATTGTGATCTATCAAAATGTTTGCCGTCTTGATATCCCTATGCATGTACTTCAAACAATGAATGTAATTCAAACCTTCTAGCATCTGCAATAAGATATTTTTTATGTCGGCCATTTGTAAATGTATTCTCGGATTGTGCAGAATCCCGGACAAATCAGCAACCATATATGGTAAAATCATATAGAAATGCTTGATGGGTGCCTTGGATGTATCTAATACGTCATTTCCTGTCTGTTGCGTATTATTAACAGGAGGTGGTCCATCGTATACCATCTCAATGAGCTTTAATACGTTCTTGTGGTTCAGTTTCTTCAGAATTGTGATTTCTCTTTGTGCCGTGATCGGAAATAAATCCTTTTCGCCGGAAACAATTATCCGCTTCATTGCTACCTGTCTTTGCGTCTCTAAATGTACACCTTTATAAACCTCACCAAAAGTCCCCTGACCCAGCTTCTGCTCCTCTTTGTAATGGTTCAGAAACTTTGTACATCCGTATACCTTCTCTTCGGTACGGGGTTTCAACTGGATAAAACTCAATCCTGTATTAGGGTCCGTTCGGACTGTAGGAGTCTGCTTAACCTTGCCTATTTTGTACTTTCGAATTCCATTCGCATCAGAACCTCTCACCTGAGGTGCTACACCAGAGTTATTGAACGACATGCTGCGGCTTACTCTATTGTGCGTGTACCTGAGTTTGGTGTATATCTATTTAGGTACTTGTAGGTATGTATTTCCTAGTCTGCGGCGCAAGTTGGTGTATCACGAGAGCTTATATTGTACGATTTGGTTTCCTCCAAACGCTCTTCATGAATGTAGTTCGAGTAGCTTTAAAAAATGAACAAAAAAAAAATATCCATAACAGTTTAAAACGAAACAGTACTAAACGTCGATGATGACAGGGTGTGTTTGGGCTGCTTATAGTTGGGTCCAAGGTTGATAGATCGATGTCTTGGGGGCGACTCTGCGTAGTTCAGCGAGCGTCACTTGTGAATGGTATGCGCGCAGATCAAAAGGCATGTTCGTCCCCTGGAATGTGTAGTTACTAGCGAAAAAAACCGCAGCAGCGCTGTCCCTAAGGCCTACTGCCGATTTCTCGCTTATAAGATTCAATTCTTCTAATGTCTCCCAGACGTTTTTGACGTCGCGTTTAGACCATATCTTTAGTGCATTTTCGAACATCTTCGTAGGGTGTAGAGTGCTTGCTGTGGGGATTCTGCTGTTTAGACTTTTCATTAGCTCTTTGTATTCCACGTAGACAAGGTTGAAGTTTATTACGTGGTCCCTGGATTTCAAAGCCACACGAGCACTAGCAATCAGGATTGCCAGCTCTAATTCTGAGAGCGACTGGATTCGGGACGTCAGTCCTAATTCCATTTGGTTTAAACGCCACTGTCTGATAAAATCTGCGGATCCTAATTTGTCCCTCAAATCGTTTAAATCAGTTGCAGAAGAGAGTATTGGTAGCACTGCATTACTCCACTCGGGCAAAGATTGTACCGTTTCATAGTTTCTCTTCAGTTCTTGAAAAAATGAGGAGTTTTCGTCTCTGGTCTGTGCTTCCACCATGTGCAGCCACGCTGTCGTAATTGGATCATCGCCTGAAGGTACCATCTGACTCACCACATTTGCTTTAAAGTCATCCAATCCACTGAAATTAGGCATGTAGATCATCCGCTGCGAAAATCTGCTTTTAACTCTTTTCTCCAAATAATCCAGCATATTGATCTTCGTCGTATTACCAAAAATGCAAACTGGGACCCTTGCATGCTCAACCATATCAAATAAATTATACAATAGTGTTTGCCGAATGGGCCCGGCAAACGTGTCTATCTCGTCAAAAATGAAAACAACAGTAATCTTGGTGATTCCCTTACTTTTTTGGTTGACATCGCCAGAACTTCTCTGTGATGCGGAATCCAGCAGTCTTAGAATCCTTTCAAATACGTCAGTAAGCGACCCTTTACTAATTTCGTTATCTCCATCCTCGGACGGTATTTCTTCTTTCTTTGGGAAGGAGTGATGAACACCGTGAAGTTTTTGCAATTGTTCCTCCAACTGGGTAGCGATCCCCTTGATCGCAGAGGACTCTGAGTGGATAAACCCGTTTAATCTTATAACGATGAATTGGTTACTGTATTCCTGATTCAAAAGCTCTAGCTCGTGCTCAATCAGAAACGTCTTGTAACTGTTCCGTGGACCAATTATAATTGCTGAATGGCTCTCTTTCTGTACAATGGACTGCTTTAACATTCTTGAAATCTCGGCTTTTGTACTACGCAGGTAAGGATATATGCTGATCTCGGATGCCGGTAGGGACAAATTGATATGACGAAGCAGCACATTTTTGAATTGTTGGAATGATATGTCACCGGTCTCTTTTGTCACACGCCTATACAAAGATCGCTTCTCTATTAACGAAATAACATCCTTTAAGGTGAAGGTCCCCCCACTGTCGTTGGGTTTTTGCCTTTTCTTCTGAACTTCATCGCTTTCTTCTTCATCATTCCCCGAGTTTCTCTTAGCAATAGAAAAGAGATCGGTGTCCTCTAAGGCATCACGTTGTGCAGACAAGTCCGCCCCATCTTCGCTTCGCACTGTAGTCTCAAAGACAGTCATCCGCGGGCGTCTTTGTGTCGTTAGTTCAATGTGCTGGTTTGTATCGCTCTACTCTTTTCTGCGAAACAATAATATCAATAAGAGAGAGAAGTTGGCTGAAAACTGAATTGCTCAACAGTACGACAAGTTCCCTCAGCACAAAACGGATTGGACGACGTTTAATGATCGAAACCGGATCAAGGCGAATGTTGGTTTGCTTTATATACGATCTGCCGTTTTTCTTTCACCTGTAGCCTTGCTACATTTGACACTACTGTAGTTTCGAAGGATATATATATATATAGACTTATAAGTAGAAGCGAGGATGTGTCAACAGGCATCTCTACTACCTAAATGAGCAGTAGTCAGCTTTCTACCCTCAGAGAGCAATGCGCAAAGTTCAGGAGCCGCATTGTTTTATTGCAATACCTGGAATTGTGTTCATAGTTGCATTGATCTCAGGTCGAACCTACAACTACAATAGACCCAAATCATTTCCTTCTTCTATGATTCAGTCCGGTATTGACACCACGCGATACTTCGGTGACTGGTATTCTGTCGGGAGAAGGAGTTGCAGGGATGAAGTACAGTTCGTAACCACAGCAGCCGACTACAAGTATCGCTTTCACTGCCTACGCATACAATAAATACCTTCAGATAATATTTGAAAAGTTTGAAGGAATAATCTCAAATAACCCCATCATCGGTAGGTATATCTGTAGTGAAAACAATCTCCAGCTTCCAAATCCTACAACAAGACACATGAACACACTAGAGCATTATGATTCAATATCGTGCTTGAAAGGGGACAACGTCTTAGAGCCTGGCTTCACCGAGGTGGACGACAATTACCATTTTAAAGAGGAAGGAAAGTCCATGCGAATTAGGAAGATAGATGAAGTGCGGCGTGATATATGTATCCCAAAGAAGCGTCCATCGCTTTTCTATTACGTTGGAATGCACAAGGGTACCGTCGGAAAATGGTGTTTCCCGTTCCGATATAATACTGATGTTTTGAAGTACGATACTGCGTTAGGCAGAGACATCAAGAATGATAAAAGAGTTCCTCAGGAGTACAGCATGTTCCAATCTGAAACGTCTGCTGCACATGCCGATCATGGGCAGATAAATGAGCTATCTTCGAGAGATCCAGATACTTTGGACGATTCAGATATTGAGATGCTTGCTGAGCAAGAAATTAGTAGAAAGAAAAGACCCAAAATGGGCAGCATTTTGAAATCTAACAGTCCACAATTAGAAAGCACTTATCTTATCGTTGGGGAAGATTTCTTTCAGTTGAGTAACTCTCATCTTGTCACCAAACTGAAGGGAGGAATCGCAGATTGCCAAGTTATTCGCCCATCTCACCCTCCTTCAAAAGAATTGAGCTCGGAATTCTGTGATGACATTCTTTTGGTTATGCAAGATGACGGTTATCTTTTGTCAATATCTCCGATGAAACGTTACGGTCAGAGGAAAAATCCTTCGAAAGTGTTGCAATATTGGAACTTAGGCGTTGGCAAGAAACGGAAAATCATCAAGAATACTTTCAACGAAAATGAATTTGTTGTGATCGATTTCGAATCTGGAGTTGTTAAATTTTTTTTGTTCGTAAGCTATTGGAAGATAAAATTGATAAACTCGTTAATTTTAGATAATGCTGAGATCATGACCGCGATTTTTTGCAGAAACCTGAATAGTGTGCTATTTCTTCCCACCATAAAAGCAGACAGAATTGTCTACTTTGTAATTGAATGGAACGCACAGAAAAACCCACGGGATAAGTTCATATCACAAGTAACCGACCTACAGGGTATACGAATTGACGGTTGTATCCCTTTTGGAAACTTTCAATGTTTAACATATTCAGAAGATCGTATTCAACTCCTCTCAATATCCAACATAATATCCGGTCAACCTAATTCCCACATTATTAAAGTCTCAGCATTAAGAGGGATTCGACACTGGTTCGAGGATGTTGGTGTAATTGAACGATTAAAATATGCACATCCCAACAAATTCAAGGACTATCAGTACTCTGTACTTATTTCATCAAGCACAGGGACCATTTGTTGTGCAGTTATGAATCAAACAGATGAGGTTCAATTTTACGCTTTAACAAGGTTCAAAGGTTTGAGAAACATATGCGTTTGTAAAGAGCAGCCCAAAGAGAAGAATCTCTACAATATTACACTTAGTAGTTTCAATAGGACGGTCGTTCTTACCATCAACTTACACGAACTAGTGCCATTGCCTTTAGATTCAACTTCTTTCTCCTACCCGTCTCCAGAATCTATTCATTCGAAAAGAACAATAAATGCAGGCAGTAACCCTAATAGCAAATTAGTTCCTGTACCATCTAAAAATGAGGTTTGGATAGGTAGTAGTTCGTCTTTGCTTCAATTGTCCCCAGTATTCGAAATTTCGCAGAGGAAAACCAAGCAGTGTGCTCCGCTTATTGAAACGTTTCAAGTCTTCACTAAAATTGAATACATCCCAGGGAATGCTCTTGTTGGCGAACAATTGGTATGGGGAACAGACAATTTCAGTATGACCAAGTGTTTTGCATTGGAGAAAAAGGGAGAAGAGACGTATTTGGTGGAACTGTTTGACTTGTTACCAACTTACAGTACGGCAACCCTTTTCATCAAAATATATAATGACTTTGTTATCCAGATTGTTCCAAATTCTGTGCTGGTTAAGTCATTTGAAGGAACAGGAGAAACGACTACAATTTTCCAGTCAGCTGATAGTTTTAATGGAGCTGTGTTTGATAGTGACAAAGTTATTCTGTGGAATATCGATAAGAAACACGTTTTCTACATTGATGACTTGACATTAGGAGATAAATGCGAGGTTAGGAGAAGTGAGTATTTCAATCCTATTATTGAAAACAATGAAACTAAAGATTTTGAAATTCATATAAACCACAGTTTTATCAATGACAGTCGCGATTGTTATGGCGACTACAGCCAGATTGATGAAACTCTCGCCACAAAGCAGCTCTATGTCATGTTGGAGTCTGATGAAATGGTATACTATACTCACTGGTCAGATTTTCTCGGTTCAGTTCCTTTTCAAAATGGAAAGAGTCTGCTTAACGAAGATAGAGCTACAAAATTTGTTTTCTGTAACCCATATTTTATATGTTTTATGGGATACAATCCAGATGCTAGTATCAATATCAAAGTTGGAATGTTGCATAGTAAATGGGTAAGGAACGACATAAACTTGCCCTCCTTTAATGTTGGAGAAAATATCCAAATGAAGAGGATGAACGACCATTGCGTATTATTGTTCACATCCGAACGTGTGTTTCTAATCAGAAACAATCAAGCAACGTTTCAATGTGAGGAGGTTAAATTACCGTATCAAGGTAGTAACAACTATATCTCCGATATCACATTTGATGAAAAGGGCACTAATTTATTCATATTATATGGTGATGGTATGCAAATCGTTCATCTAACATACATTACGTGGAACAAGAATGATTACTTATTGAGGAATACGAGATGCATTAATAAAGATTTCGTGTATTTGGATAAGCTTAGCCGGATGCTGGTGTTGAACAAAGATAACAAAGATTGGTACTGCTTGAAACTTGAAACTGGGAAAATTGTTCCTCTACCGACAAATGAGTTAGAAGGTGATAAAATACAGAGTATTGTTGAGGTTCCATCTTTGGAGGGAGACTCTAATTTGATTATCGTATTTCAATCCATGATAAAATACGTTAAACTGGTCACGAGGGGACGTAAGATCAAAGTGAAGGAAGTAGCGTCGTTCAAAGTCAATTCATTGCTTAAGAGTAGAATATGTGTCAATGCAGAAAAAGGAACGATAGTGATACTGGAGGTCAGTTCCCAGCAGGACATTTTCCATCAGTTTCTAGTTGGTCAAGATAGTCTCGTTCCTATACATACGATGTCCTTCTACGGTAAGGGTGAAGTGACAGATTTCTTAGTATGTGGGAATAACATCATTGTGTCTGTCGATCGGTCAGAAACGTTATGGATGATCAAAAATTTTAATGGTTCCGAGGTACTCACCAATGAAAAGTGCCTTGACGGGCAATTGATACAACTGCCTGCCCCGAAAGCTTGTTTATCGAATTTGGTGCAAATTAATGAATCGACTTTTGCGGCAAGTTTTGATGAAAGTTTTAGCCGCGATGATGTAAGCAAGTTGGCACTTTATGACATTAGAAATGTGAGGGGACGCGCGGAACTTACAATTGCCCCGCGGCAACTGTCCGTCGATTCATCTATATTCGAAAACTTCTTGGATAAAGAGATATCATTAAAGTTCAACGATAGAAATGAGAACACGTTACAATACGAAACATCGACTCCAGGAGATTCTCCCACGTCTCCTACTAATGAGCCTGACTTCCATATTTTTCTTGGCCCCTATTATATGAAAGGACGCAAACCATACTCTCCATATGAACCCCTTGATTCTGATGGGAATCAGAGACTCTTTGGAAATAATTCTTTCAAGACGCCTCTCCGCGATCAATGGGGCACTGCACTTTATTACATTTTGAAGTTTGATCGAAGAATAGCAGATATGAGTTTTGATTATCAGAATCAAATCCTATCTCTTTTGACTTACGACCAAAGTTTAATTCAGTTTGGAACCAAACTGATTTCATCTGGTGGGTCAAACCCGTTTCTCGAATACAGTGAACTCCCGGAAACTGTGATTAAGAACGCGTGCTACGATGTTGCCCCCGTGGATAGCACCACGAGGGGGACAGAGCCCTCTAACACAGTATTCTTACCAATAGATAGTTATGGGAGAAGAAAACTACGTTAAAAGTAAAAATTTATAGAATAGTCCACGAGTTTATGTCACAAGAACCTCTTTTTTTTTTTTAACTATTCAAGCAGATTTCAGTTAGACTCTTATATAAATTATTTTTTTGTTGAATTACTAGTAAATAAAAAACTTAAAGGGCCAAACGAAACTTAGACAAGCAAGTACAACTGATATCACCAGATAATCACGTATACAGCGGGAAAAACCGGTGTATACACAGGCCACGTCCCCAGGGGAACACGACTTAATATGTATTCTCCACGATAAGAATCACGATAACCATTGATCCAAGACGGAAAGTTCAATTGTCTTGCAGCACATCTCGGAGGACACCCACCAGGGCAATGCGTGTCGTCACTGTGAACCACACAAGATGGTAACCGTCCTCCTCTCTTGGTGGTCCAGTTGTGGCGTACTATACTCTGTAGCAGAGCGGGCGCAAGGGACACGTACCGTGACGTCCACGCCCAGTACGAGGATAACCTCTCCAAAGCGGACAGCAGCGTCCCCAAGG
>JANIWX010000094.1:0-39722 GCA_030705205.1 Huiozyma sinensis
CTGCATGGCCTGGTTATATATGTTTTGGAAGTATCTGTAGGGTGCACTTATGAATAAATCCCTCACCCGGGTTCACAGTATTCTGTGCCGTAGTATAATTGGTGGCCAGCCAGCTATATTCGGGGACTCCCACAAATTATCCTAACAAATTTAATATTATATAGATATATATTCCTTAAAATTAAAACTTTACACAAAAACATAATAAACAGATTGATCCAAAATTCAAATATGTAAAATGTTCGTGTTCTTGCTTTGTTATTTATGAACCTTAGGAACTTCAACAGAGTGCGGCATGTTCCTGTCTCTTGGGCAATTTTTACGTCGGTACTGCATAAGCAAATTGGCCTTTGTCAAGCCGAACTTCTGCTTCAATTTACGATAAAACAGACCACATGCGTTACATATTCTCACATTATTCCCGTACGGTCCAGACCGCCACTCAGGTGTTTCTGAAACAGTTAAACAATGGGGACAGGGCTTACCATCCATTGGGTGATATGTCCTATAACCTTTTTTGCCTACCGTTCTTTTCGTTTTAAACTTCCTTGCTCTTATAGGTTGCCTTTCTTTCGTCTGAAACGCGTCATCCTCATTCAAAAGTTCGGAAATTGCAATTCTCCTTCTTACAATCCGGGGAAAAAAGATAGGCCTTGGTCCAACAGTTTGGGAACAGGGAAAAACTTTTCTTGAACGGCATTCGAGGTCCTTTGGTGTCGTCAACCCTTTCATAATAATCATGTTTTTGCACACGTAATCAAGTGCGTCACACACCTCCCGAATATGTAAAACCGCATTCTGTGTTCTGTTTTTTACTTCTGCCTCTAGCAATTTGGAATCGTTTTCCAACATCTTCAAGTAGAGCTCTAACCTTGAGAACACCTCTGAACTGTTTTGTGAAGCAAATGTAGCAGAGTCTTGATGTTGGAGGTAACTCACCGCATTCAATAAAACTTCTAGAGAATTACCTTGGACAGACCCGTTCATTATCCCGTATTGTGTTATAGTATATGTCGCTACCCCCTTCTTTCTAACGGAGTTTGAACTGCGCCAGCTATCGTATCCTCTCAGTGTTCGAATAAAACACCACTAATTTAAACGTAAAGGGAAATTTCTTAAAGGACACACCTAAAACAATTACCCAATCGAGACATATGACCTCCCCACAAAAAAGGGTCCATGTCCTCATTGTGTTCAAACTAAGCCTGACATGATTTGTACGAAGGCGACTATGGACCTTTTTTAAGTCATCTGGACCACCCCTTTGCTGCAGTGGTCTGTGAATAAAGTCGTACCATACCTGTCAAAAAAAGACAAAAAAGAAATAAGGGTCCACTCTTGGCATATCCCGGCTTTTTGCCAAATTTTAAACGAGAAATAAATGTAACGTCTGGTGATTTCTTTTGCCAAGAAACTCCAAAGAGAAAGGGAATATATAAAGGAACAGCGACACATTCTTTCATTCAACGTTTTCTTCCTTTCTTGTAAAAAAAGCATTTGTTTACCAAATCCCAAAGAAATACAGTTAACCAATTTTTTTCAATGAAAACACTGTTAATTAAAATCGCGTTGCTCAGCGAAACCATAATGGCGCTCCCCATCGATTCTGATCCTGAATTTGGAATTGACTCGGAGGATTTGTCTTTGGACTTTGCTTTTATCGACGTTTTGAAGAATAACCAGACAAATGGTGAAAGCCTCACGTTCAATTTGTTAGAGGAGTCCGGTCTATTGAGCGAACAGTTTTTGAATGGACCGTTTAAAATCGATTTAGAGTCTAACCCATCCGATGATCTTTCAAACCTCCTCGAGGACCTTTACGACCTTAACAATGTTGACAATCTGCACGAACTTTTGAATGGGGATTCCATTAAGGGTTTGAGGTTGTTTTAAACTACTATTTATTCTTAAATATTAGGTCTGGTTTGGGTTTTATGTATATTCATGTAATACCAGCTAAGGCAATAATTTCTTTCTTTTTTTTTACCTTTCTTTTTTGCTTGCTACTCGGCCATCAGTTGTAAAGCCCCAGATTACCAACTCTTACACAGTTGGGCGACCGTTTAAGAGCAGTAACACGTATTTACGCAAACAACGGGTGACATATAAAGCCACCAATGAAGGTTACTTCTATTTGACCGTAGTTACGCTTTCTCGAAAAGCATGATCACCTTTGTAAATCAATCACACATGACTTACCTGTTTTATGACAATGTAGAATGGCCCATTTATTCCCCCTCGCAGCCTCTTTGGATAGACTGTTATAGATGCTGGTAGCAAAACTTCTGGGCGAAGAATTATTGACAGAACCAAATACTTTTCTGAGCCATTCCTCTTTTTGTGCAAGGGATGTGATTGAAATAATTTCCAGTGTTTCGTCTCTAATGGCATCTACTGTGATTACGGGTGCTTGGGTTAAACTGTTTATGATGGCATTTGATGCATTTCTCGCAGAGTCTTCATATACCCACTTCTCTCTTTTGTTCGCTTTCTTCGACCGCGTAGCCATGTTCGGAACGTAGACAACTTTTTGGTTTGACTTTGTTGGTTCTTCATTCTGGGTATCGCCTTCATGACTACTGCTGGCACTGCTGCCGTCTTCACCATAACCAAACTCGTCGTGCTTATCTGGGAGTGCCATTCCCACATTAAAAGACCCGCTACCCTCCGTTTCGTGTTCGTAAAGCTGTAGAAATTCATGAATATCCAAATCCACATCCAAATCACTGCTCATTTTCTTCACCTTTAACGGTTTATATTTCCTCTTGTGATTGGAAAGTGTGTAGGTTTGCTGTTTGATTAAAACGATCCAGTCTACCCCGTCGTGCTTTGCAGCCGATACAACATCGTCAACTGTATAGCAATCGAATAGAAGATCTGCTTTGATTCCAATCTTCCACAACTGGTTCAGCATTGGGACACCCATAGTTTCCAGAATCGAATTTGAAAAGCTTGAAATAAGAATATCACATCTTCTCGGTTTCCATTCGATTGCGCCATCTTTCAGAAACTTATTTCTTTTCTTGATTTTGTTGCCAGATGCCAGCTTGAAGTAGCTTTGCGCAACACCAAAGATTGTCTCCCAAGCGAGATTGAATCCAACTGCGCGTTTAGTACTGGAACGTTTGCTTCCTGAGGGTCTTGCAAAATATGATATCAAGTTGTCATACCTCCCACCAGCGGCGATTAGACTCCTATTCGAGCCGTCATCGTACACTGCCTGATACATAATGCCACCCTTGTAAAAAGCACTGTTGTAGTTACTCAACGGCGAAATTACAACATTTCTCGTCACATCTAAAGGTTTCAAAAAATTAAGAACCTTTGAAATATGAACCAAGGATTCGTCAACCTTTCTCAAGTATGGACTGTCTACCATTACTTTATGAAACCGTCTCTTCGCAGTTTCGAAGTCGAGTTTAAAATCAAACAAGTCCAAGTCATTTAATGATATCGATGGAATGTTTAGTTGTGATTTTAGCTCTGCTTTCACTTCCTTGAAACTTTTGGCAAAACTGATCTGAGACAGCATCCTAGAAATCAAAGGTCTTTGGGCTTTGTCAATATTACTGAAGTCAAAGACAGACTCCAATATATCGGCATGATTAAGAACAAATAGAGTGTTTCCTTTTTCAAAAACGGGGAATGTGGTTAAAATCTCATCAATAATTTTTATACTCTCCGCATCGTAGAAAGGCGACTGTGCTGAGGAACTCGAAACAATGTCAAAATCAATTTCACCAAACTTTCTTGGCTCCATGCTAGATTTTAGCTGTTCGGGAGGACGGTAAACAAATTGGAGGCGAAATTGCTTCGAAACGCACGGAGGGTTCTTGGACAAATACCTCGCCATTGGGTAAGTTAAGTCATATTGAAGCTGCAATACGGAACCTCCATGGTCCAACACTTCATAAACATTTTGCGTACTGTAAATTGGCGCCTTGGGAAATATTCTGGACGGTGCGTTGTTTTCTATCCCACCATGCTTTCTGAAGATCTTGACGACTTCCTCAGTCATCTGCGATCTCAACACTTGGGCAAATCTTGTAGTAGCGCTCTGAACATTATCAAACAGTATGTCGTTGGATAAACTGTATGACTGTGTGAACAGACTGTCTCTAACTTGCTGTTGCCAAGGCGAAGACGGATTGGATAAACTTTTCAATGCTTCCTTGATAACTTCATCCTGGTGCTTGACGGGTAGCCACCCACTATTTAGTAATGTCCTTGCAGCAGGCCGCTTGTTTGGGTCATGGTCTAACAGTAACGTGATTATCTTTCGTTCTGTTTTCATCTTAGTGTCGTCAAAGTCGCGAGGAAACTCCACGGTAGGGGATCTAAGATTTTTCAGTATATTAACTCTCTCCATACCCGTACTGAAAGGGTACACCATCTCAAAGAAAATGATACCCAGAGAGTACATATCGATCTTTTCGTTGTAGTTTCCTTTACCTGAAAGTACTTCAACCGCAACGTACAAAGCGGTACCAATGGCGGACGTTAAGTTATCAGTACTCCCTTGAGCAGTGGCCGAATCCAGTTTTGAGATATCAAGAGGACGTTGGACATTTTTCGCTAAGCCGAAGTCACCTATTTTCACATTCCTTGACTCATCAATGAAAATATTCATTGGCTTCAAGTCTCTATGAATGATCCCCTGGGAATGGATGTAGCTCAGAGCCTCTAATATCTGTCGAAATAATCTCCAATATCCATCGCGTTCATTGTTCAGGTTTTCAGCATGTATCAAATCATAGAGTGTTCGATTTTCACAGTATTCCATTTGAATAAAAAGAATACTTTTTTTATTACCCATACTCTTTCTAAAGCTGCTATTCTTTTTCTGTTTTCCCATTCGCAGACCTGGAGAGTCTATTTCATCCTCAGAACTTGACTCCTCTGTATTTCCAACTCCGCCCTCCTCGGTAGAATTTT
Organism: Huiozyma sinensis; assembly: GCA_030705205.1. Taxonomy (NCBI): domain Eukaryota; kingdom Fungi; phylum Ascomycota; class Saccharomycetes; order Saccharomycetales; family Saccharomycetaceae; genus Huiozyma; species Huiozyma sinensis. The sequence continues at coordinate 4,936 of JANIWX010000094.1, forward strand.
CGAAAACAATGCCGTCAGATACACCTGAACCTGTTATATTTGGACCAGTAGAGCTGTTGCCAAATTCTATTTCGGGGTATCCTGAATTAGAAATAAAGTCCCAATTACTGTTATGCAGGGGCTGTTTACTTCTCATACTCTCAGAATAACTTGCAGATGCAGTGACAGATGCTCCATCAGTGTCATCTTCAGTGTCATCTTCATCACTTGAGTCTATAACGTTTTCGTTCAAATAGTCTTCTTCGAGCCAGGCAGCGTAATACCTGACAACATATTGGTGATTTAAGCTTGCCAATAGCATCACTTCACTCAAAATTGTGGACAGTTTCTCCTCTGTGTGTCGAATTTTCTTGACGGCATAATACCTACTGTCCAGTGTGTTTCGCGCTTTAACCACCTGACCAAAGGCCCCTTTCCCCAGTACAGCTATCTCCTCAAAGTCTGTCGCATATCTTGACCTACTGGATGGATTCATGGATGAGAACCTTGATCCGACATTAAACGACCTCCTACCTGAGCTGGAATGCGATAATGCTCGAGGGGTGCTTCTCGGTATGTCCATAGAATTTAACTCTGTGCTCGACGTGCCAGGTAATAGATTCAACTTATTAACATCGCTGTCTATGTTTGTTCTGAGAAATTTCATGGGTAATAGTTCAAGGGGTCCTAGTCTCCTTTTTGGGTCAACGTTTAGCATTTTCTCTAAGAAATCTGATAGACTACTCTCCATGTCGTTTGATTCCATAAAATCAAGAGGTGTCGAATAGTCTAGAACCGTATTGACCCCATTTATCATTTGAATGAAGAGGACCCCCAATTGCCAAATATCAGTCATTCTTTGAGATTTTGTATTTTTGTAGTTGGAACTCTCTGGTGCAGTCCACGGATTAGACGGTAGCTCCACCTGTGTGCCGTGCCTGTTTGGGTATCTCGTCAGCATGTTTACTAACATGTATCCGTATTCTGGGTACACGATCTTTGGAATCGTTGTCCCAAAATCAGGATCTTTTACCAGGTACACTGTTTGAAGGCCAATACAGGCATGGTGTACGCCCAATTTGTGTAAAGCCTCCAAACCTTCTAAGAGTCTAATCATCCAGATTCTGGCGGTGGCTAAATTAATAAAGCCCACGGATTGTACAATATCGCCCAACGGGTAAGACATCGAGTATTCCGATAAAAATTTGATCTTCCAGACAAAGGTGGAATTATTTTTCCCCATCCTCTCAACAAGGTACCCGTAAAGTTGATTGACGTTGTCGTGTTTAACTTTCAACAAACTATCTAGTATCTTTTCAAAATGGGATATTTCCTTCTTACCGTTGCTTGTATTGAAGTACGAGTTGTCCAACTCTACCTCTGTCATCAGAAAGTAGAAATTTTCCATAACTTCCGAGGACATTAAAGACTCTGCTAAAGGAGAGTCCGGAGATATGTACGGCTTCACCAAGTACTGTTTAGCAAAACATAAAAGGTCGGATGGGATTTTCACCTCCTTTGGGTTCACAACGGCTTTGAATTTTAAAAGGGAGTTATTGGGAAGCTTCGCCTTAATAATTTTTGGGAACACGATGGCCTCGCCGGAAGATATCCATTCATTAGGCGGGAGGAAGTTAATTTGGTTTCCCGAGTTGAAGAACATGTCATCATCGTCTTGCCTCTTCTCCAATTCCTTCTGTACAATCTCGTCAATTCTTTGCTGCTCTGAAATCTTCAACTTCTCAATCTGCCGTTGACTCTCCATTTCCTCCCTCTCCAATTTTTCCGTTGTCTCCTTGATCCTTTGTAGTCGGTCGTCCTCCAATGATTGTGGATTCGCTCCTCGTTGAAACTCATCCAACTTCTCCTGTGTAGAGGTGGCTATGTCGAATATAAACTCCTGTCCCCTTGCACCTTTGTGGATTTTCTTGTACTCGTCAACCAGCGACTGCAGTTGGGAACCGAGCACATTCTCGACATTCTTGAAAATGATTTCTGGTGCTGTATGCGGGTACATAGGTGTTAATGCAATATGCAGAGTCAATGATGACTCAACAGGATCTTTCTCCCCAGATCTAAGCGATATTTCGAATATTATTTGTGGCTGTTTATCCCAACCAGATTTCTTCCTTGTCAAATCGACGAAATCGTCCATGTATATGGACCTGATGGCCTCCAGTTCATTACTCTGTATTTCATAGTACTGATCGAGCGTCAAGTGACTAAGCGACATGTTTGTAGGTAAGAGATGAGTTCGTCGTTGAGTGGACTCCCCTCGTTAATCTAACTCTTTGAGGCCAAGCAGTAGTTGAAAATAAAGAAATGCAATGCAGTGTTCAGTTAATACCCGTAACAGACCCGAGAAGGTACAGGAAACCCCGACAGACAACAACACGACGTAGCGGGGACTCGTTCTAACCACCAAGCAGGATACCTCAGTTACCTTCAATATGCGATGAGAGAAAGATTCGATGGAAAGAAAAACATCAACAATTATATAAATGTATAAACGTATACGGTATCACAGACAGACAGACCGAATTGCTGGTGGTGAGTATAAGGACTCACCCCGGGGCAACATGTGCACCTCTACAAGGTGGTGTTTGTAGCATCAATGTGGCCCATCTCTTCATCGACCGGTTGCGCTCCTACGGGGCGGTAATTTGTGTTGTTGCCGTTGTAAATCGACCCGTTAGGGGCGATATCGAATGTGACATCCGAGTCGTCCAGTAGAGGTTTGAATGGTACCTGGCTGGCTATTGGCGGAAAGTTCTTTCTGTAGAATACGTAGGCGGAAATGCACCCGATGATCGATCCGATGAGAATATCGACGAAATGGTGTCTATAATCCTGGGTCCTCGACAAAGCGATCAGAGAGGCTCCCAATAAGGGAATTGCGGCAACGAATTTCCTCCAAAGGCCCACTTGGGCATGTTCAGTGAGCAATTGACCGCAAAGCCACAGATACAAGTAGCCAAGTCCGGCAAAACTCTCGCTGGCGTGCCCTGAGGGGGTAGTTCTGAATCCCTCCAAGAGGACATCCTTGTTATCATTGGTGCAGACCTCCGAGGCGTGCAGCAACACGTTTATGGGAAGGTTTGGCCTCGGTTGGCAGCGGTCGATGAAGTCGGGCCTCAATCTACCAAACCAGTTTTTTAAGAAGTTGGTAAGAAGCGATGTAGTGAAGATGGACAGAAACAAACCTAGCAGCGATACATACAGCACGTACCACCTGTGTCTTCTGTCACAGAGCAGAGACCAAACCGCACAGATCACACCGCAGGGAAGCACCAAAGAATAGAAGAAAAGCATAGTGTCGTCAACACGTTGGTGTAATGCGTAGGGGTGGCTTATAGTCAGATCATTGACGTAGAACTGCCGTTCAAAGGGCGGCAGAAAGTAGACCGGTAGGTTTACTAGCAGGACAACGACCAGCAGGATCAAGTCCGGCACCCTCCACTTGGGTACCCTGTAAGCAACGCTGTTCGTGCTCCCACCGAGGGAAAATCTATCAACAGTCATTGTTGGTGGAACAAAACGAGGTAACTATCAATTGACCGTAAAAGGAAGCTCTCAACTGGGTTACGAATCGGTAACAACCACCCATTACGCAGTGTAAAAGACACGAATTGTACCTTCCACTACATCGCCCTCTTACTTCAACAACGTTTCTGTCCGCAAAGGTTATCGTGGCACGTGTATTTCACGTGACTGAGGGGTCTACCAGGGACCCAAAGACGGATAAGGGCCCGTTGGGGTGCTCAACAACGTGCATCTACACTCTGGGGATCTACGTGTATTGGAGGTTCATTCTAATGGTTTGGAAGGATCTGACCCTTTGGAATCTGTTGCAAACTGGTCAGAAGGGGCTAAACTTTAGTCAGTTAGGTTTTATATGACATTGAACCACATACTCCGTCGATTGAGCAGTCAAAATCGTACTTAAGAAAGTGATAAGTGTATAGACCGTATTCGCTGAATTCCAAAGATGGAATGGGCCTTTACGGACTTTCTCCATGCCAACGGCTCTCCTACCTTTAACAACATCACTGGAAGTTACAGCTCAAAATCTCCCCGAGAGAAGAACAACACACCCAGTATTTCTCCAGTGGTGTGGAACCACTCCTAACTACATTTAGGTGTTTGAGTGGTACTGTTCTGTGTTTTCTGTTCTCTGTTGTTGCAATGGGCGGCAAGACCTATTTCATAAATTAAATATATATAAATACAAAACAGGGTTCATTCAAACAAGAACAGATACTTGACAGAAGGCGACATTAGCGGAACCCTTTAAGGACGAGACAACCAAATAATGTCGAACTTCTTCAGGGATACGTCCTTAGGGTTCAAACCCAGACCCAACATCTTCTCCAAACTGAGGGTGAAAGAGCCATCGTCTGAGCAGGTCGCCAATTTCAACCAGGAGGGGACTATTACAGATGACGAAAATGACTCGTCGATGATGAGTTTCATGAACAACCACAACACTATGGAGCACACTACGTTGTTAGAAATGAATACCCCTACTGACAAAAACCGACAGGCTACAGAAAGTACTCCGAAGAAACCGGCTAATGATCTCAGCGATGATTTTGAGATAACCGAAGTTCGGAAGATAGAGGAGTCCACAGAGAGTAGGGCAGAGTCAGTTACAGAACCAAAAGCGCAACAGGCATCTAACGTCTACCCTCATGGTCAATCCCATGAGGCATCCTCTAACGATGTTCTTTTAGAGGCTTTCACGAACACGCAGAGAATATGTTCCAATCTGAAACAGGAACTGCAAGCAAAGCATAATGAAAACGTAAAATTGAAGGGCAGTTTGCAAAACTATCAGACGGATATAAAAAAACTGCAAGATAAATTTGAGCAGTACCACAGATTACTATCTTCTTTACAAGAAAAGGCGAATGCTTTACAACAGGTCAAAAATACTGAAAACTCCAAGCTGCGAGACTTGACGGCGGATTACGAAACCTTTAAAGGTAAAATTGCCGAATATAAAGGAGAGATTAGTAGTTTACATACAAAGTTCAACGAATTACAAAAGGCCAAGAGAGATTGCGACACAGAGTTGCTGAAGAGGACCAAAGAAATAGAGTACCTACAGAGGGAGTTGGATGATTATTCAGGCCAACTAAGTGAGGAGAAAATCAAGAACGGTAATATCTTCAACTCATTGCACCAATTCAAATCAGAGTTCAAAACTTTTCTGTTGGATACTATTGGTGATAAACCGAAGGAATTTATGGATACTTTACTCTCCCTCGAATCAAGAGTTCAAGACTCGATAGACAAGCAATTATCGACACAATTACAGGTAAACAAAGATGACACACAGAAATGTATCACAGATATGGTACACATCTTTGACGAAAAGTACGACCCAATCAAATACCCTTTTTATTGAACCCAGTTCTTGTTGAACGTATCGCGACTAACAAATTTTATGAATACAAATTCACCGCATTACAATCCTTCAAAAAAGAACTTTGCAAAATATAAGAGAAATTAAGGATCATATTGGCAGCGCAATTGAAGATAGCTCTATCAAAAGCGCAACCTCTATCATAAACAGCATCGATGCAGCAAAGAAGGAAACCACCCAGCAACTTTTAAATCAAGGATCAGAGTTTCAACAGAGCTCTGCTGTCCTCTTGGAAAAGCTGGCCACAGTTTCCAGTTATCTAGAAGATGCTGCTCCCAAGCGAGACGAAAAGACGCAAGGTCTAATTCTGGAATTATCAAACGCGATTGAGGGGTATCAGACCAAGCTGATGTTTTCTAAAGAGTATGAAGAGACAATCAAGGGATTGGAAACACATATTAGTTCCCTGGAACAACAGATAACCGAAAATATGTCTGCTCTGGGCAGTAAAGATGCGCAATATGAGGATACCATCAAACAAATGGAAGAGCAAAAGATTGAACTTTCTCAGCTGCGTACCCAAGAAACTAGCAAGATGGAGGAAAATGTGCAATTGATCAAAGAGTTGGAACAGTGCAAGGCAGAAAATAAAAGGATTACGGAAAGCTTGAAGATTGAGCGTGCCAATTTTGATAACAAATTGATATCCCAAAACGGTATCAATAGTGTGCTAGTTTCTGAGAATGACACGCTTAAACAAAGAGTACTTGAACTGGAAGACTACAGACAGAACGTTCAAAGGGACCAAACAAACAGACTGGACAAATTCCAAAAGATCAATGAACAGTTGCAAAAGTTGAATGTGGAGTCGGTTCAACTGAAGGCCAGAGGATTAGAACTGGAGGAGGAAAACAGAAATTTGAGAAAAGATTTGGAAAATAGCACATCAAAAGAAGACGACAATGCTCAGGAAGTACAATCGCTACGGAACCAGATGTTGAACGTAAATGCTGAGAAACAGGAGGTTTTGCTTGCAAAATACAAATTGGAGGACGACTGCGAGCGACTCCGGTCCAACATTGAGAAAATGAGACACAAAATCAATACATTGCAAGAGGAGCAGAAAAGGAAAGTGTCCGACCAGGAACCTAAAGAAAACGTAAGCATCCCGGTTTCACAACAATGTCCAAAATCTAATAAGTTTACTGGTAAAGGTGAAAAAGCCGCTCTATCTCTAACGTCAAAACGTAGCGGTAGCATGAAATCAGGACATGGAAAATTGGATCCGTCAAACTCAATTGATCTATTCATTCATCATCCAGACAAACCCAACTCTCAATATCAAGACCACGATCAGGACGACGAGTTCGACTTACCGTCCTCCTCTAATGACGATTTGGAACTGACAAACCCGTCCCCGATCTACATCAAGCCTGCCAACAATAAATTCAAATCACTAGGCAGCATAAAACAACCATCAATTGCCACCAGAAAGAAACTACTGCTTGTAGACGAATATACCCCCAAAAAGGAAGACGCCCAAAGGAAGAGGAAACGCAAAAGAGTATAACTACCCTCCACTGCAAACTTCTTATTCTACACGCATACAGAAAAGTGCGCTGTGCACATACACACATGTACATATGCATGCATGTATGACTATGTTGCGTAAAGTACATACGTATTTAGCTAACTATGTATGCATCCAAATTATGGTTCAATCTTTGAACTGCCGTAGCGCCTCCATGAGTTCCTCTTCTTTGAAGAAATGCATTATCTTGGTGAGTTTCCTTGGGGCCGTACTCGTATCCTCTATATGCAGTACTGGGATATCGAAACAGTACTTTTTCCACCACTGTTGGTCCTTGTTGATATTGACGACAGATATTGGAATCCTCTCGTTGACCAGCTCTTTGGATTGGAGAACGTCATCGATGACCTCCTTAGCGTTCTCGCACAGGTGGCAGTCTGGTTTTGAAAAGAACGTGAGCCGAACGTCAGAGTAAAGCGCAAGCCGTCTGCTGGCGTGGAAATAGCGTGATGCACATCTCCATACACCGCGATTCATCTCTCTAAGGGCTGCCTCTGATCTCGGGCTGGACCCCACCATGGAACACTGTCGTCCGAAGCCAATTCTATTGAACTCCGAAATGTGTTTTGTATAAAAGAGAACGGTGCCCCACAATTGATGTGGCTGACAGAGGCGGTTGGGGGTCCATCAACACGGTGTAGTATACTTGCTCTGAAACCCTGCAAAATATGACACTGGCTGCTACAGATTTGAAGGCAATTGAAGATGCTATTGTTAAGCTACTGAGAGATGAAGTTGGGCCAATAATCAAGTCACAAACTGGGACGATGCTTTCCCAACAATACGTTGACAAGGCCAACCAGGTCGATCTTGTCACCAAGTATGACAAACAGATTGAATTGGCCGTAAAGGGTAAGCTCTCTGAGTTGTATCCTACTTTCCATTTCGTTGGTGAGGAGGAATACGTTCCAGGGGAGACCAAGATCTCGAACGAGCCCACTTTCATCCTGGACCCGATCGACGGTACTACTAACTTCATCCACGGGTTTCCCTTTAGTTGTTGCTCTTTGGGGCTCTCCGTGGATGCGAAGCCAGTCGTGGGGGTTGTATTCAACCCGCACTTGGAACAGATGTTCCATGCCTCTAAGGGCAACGGTGCATTCTTGAACGACGAGCGCATCAACGTCACCGCGAGACCGTTGACGTTGCAGAAATCTGTGTTGGGTCTCGAAGGGGGTGCAGAGCGGTCTGAGGGCCCGCCTGCGACCAACTTCGATAAGAAGATGAACACGTACAGAAACCTGCTGAGAGAGGAGGGTGGTTACGTTCACGGGTTCAGATCCATGGGTAGTGCCGCCATGAACGTCTGCTACACCGCCATTGGGCTGCTGGATGCCTACTGGGAGGGCGGTTGCTACGCCTGGGACGTGTGTGCTGGGTGGTGTATTCTACAGGAGTCTGGTGGGAAGATGGTTGGCGGGAACCCTGGAGAGTGGGACATCCCTATTGAGAGAAGGGTATACCTTGCCGTTCGCGGCGGGAGCCAACCACAGGAGCAAGATGCGTTCATTAGGGACCTTTGGGCACAGGTGGACGCACCTCTGGAGTACCAGTACTGAGCTTCTTATCCTTTTATGTTCGAGGGTCCAAGTTACGTAAACTTTTCTATTATGTTATAAGTTAATATGATTCTCGCTTATGTTATAGAGGCCGCTCTGATGCGGTGGCTGGCCTCTGCGTGGTGGACAGCACGATAGCGACCCCAATGAGTGACGAAGAATTCAGTGCCGATTCGGGCAACGACAAGACCGCTTTAACTGCTCGTAAAGTGGTGCGTTTCCTTCTCTCGAACGCCGAGGCGTCGAACGGCATCGTCACGCGAAGCAGGCTGCAAGTGGTCGTACGGACTGTTTCCGAGCAATTGAACAACGACCGGAAGATACCGATGAGGGTGATCATTGAGCATGTGAACGGGATCCTGTGGGACGTTTACGGGTTCCGTTTACTGGGGATCCCGCCGAGAGGCGATAACAACACTGCGCAGCCCGCGTTGGCGGACCCGAGCAAAGCAGACCACTTCCTCCTCGTCAACAAGCTACCCTGGCGCAAACATTTTGACGAGTTCAAGCTGTCACAAGTGAGTTCCACCTACGATAAGCTAATCGTCGATGGGGAGTACGTCGGCGGGGAAATGTCCCTCTCAGATGCGACTGCCGCAGGCACCAAACTGGGTGTTGACGAGGATCTCGTCTGCAAGGGGCTCACCGCCGTGGCGCTCTCGGTCATCTTATTCTCCAGAAACAACATCGTACAACAAGAACTACTGCACCACCTGGGTGAGTTCGGCATCCCGATAGACGGCACGCGGATCCCCATCCTCGAGTGGTCGATCGACGAGTTCCTAAGATGGCTCGAGCGCCGCGAATACGTAGTGCGTGTGCAAGACAAGACAGACCTCGAGGGGAGCAGCACGCTGTACCGCACGGGCCGCCGCACGCAGACGGAGTTCCCGCTGCCCAGCCTCGTCCAGCTCGTGCGCGAGACAATGGCGCTGACCCCGGAACAGGCGGCCACTTTGGAGGACGACATCCGCCAGAGCGTCGCGGACGCCTACGGTCCCGTGCCCACGGAACAAGAGTGACCCAGCAGCATCAACAGCCCCGTCAAACTGGTAGGTACGTGGTGGGCAGGCCGACTCTTCCAGCGGTGTTAACAGGCACGCCGTCTTCGAGCGAAAATTTTCCTCGAGATTTTCGTAAATCCTGTTTCTTCGAGGAAAGAGCAGTGCGTGTCGTATAACGGAACGAGAGAGCCTGCTGTTGTTGCCGGTACGAGGAAAATTTGCGAGCCCGTTTGCCGTTTGCCGTTTCCCGTTTGCGATGGGGCCGGTGCTGTCCTGGATATAAATAAACGATAGGACGTGTGAGATTGTGTGCGGCCGCAACGGGAGCGCAGCTTGTCTTGTCCCTGTTTCGTTAGGATTTTAGTCACAGTAACCGTTCACTTCTCTTGAACTTGCACGGCATCATCGATGAATACTACAGATTTGCTCGCAATTGGCGCGGTCTTCCTCGCAGTTGCCGTTTACTACAATTTTGAGTTCCTGAAGGAGCTGTTTGTGTCCGATGACGGGGCTATCAGCGCCGGTGCTGGTGGGTCGCGTGATATCGCGGAAGTCGTGATGCAGAACGATAAGAACTATTTGGTCCTGTTCGGGTCCCAGACTGGTACTGCCGAGGACTACGCTAAGAAATTTTCCAAGGAATTGACCAATAAGTTCGGGCTTAAAGTTATATGTGTTGACGTTGAAAACTATGACTTTGACAACTTGAACCAGCTGCCCGAGAACGTTATGGTTTCCGTGTTTCTGTCCACTTACGGGGAGGGGGATTTCCCAGATGGTGCCGTGAACTTCGAAGAATACTTGAACGAACAGGACGCAGGAGCCCTAGAGAACATCAAATACACTATTTTCGGACTTGGGAACACAACGTACGAGTTTTTCAACAGTGCAGCAAAGAAGGCCATGAAGGCTTTGGACAACGCCGGCGCCCATCTTGTTGGACCCCTCGGTGAAGGTGACGATGGGAAGGGTACCACGGATGAGGATTTCTTATCCTGGAAGGAAGCCGTTCTTAACGAATTAAAGTCCGTGTTGCAACTATCCGAATCCGAAAACAAGTTCAAACCTTCGTTCAAGTACGTGGAACTGGAAGAGGTCACAGAAGAGGTCTCACTGGGTGAACCAACTCGCGATTACATGCCTGCGTCTCGCAACTCTGCGAAAAACATCAATGGCCCCTTCACCGTGTCGCATCCTTACATCGCTCCTATTACAGAATCCCACGAATTGTTCAGATCAAATGACCGTAACTGTATCCACTCTGAGTTCGACATTTCAAACTGCAAGGTTACTTACAAGACTGGTGACCATCTCGCTATCTGGCCATCGAATGCAAATGAGAAGGTGGAACAATTTTTGTCCACTTTCAAGTTGAACGGTAGCGAGACTTTCGATCTACAACCATTGGACTCCACCACGCAACAGCCATTCCCTTGCCCAACGACCATTGAATCAGCGGTTAGACACTACTTGGAGATCACGGGCCCTTTGTCAAGACAAAGTTTCGGTCTGCTCGCCGAATTCGCCCCAGTGGAGATCAAAGAATACGTCAAGAAACTGTCCGAGGACAAGGCCGCCTTTGCGGAAGAGATCACCTCCAAAAACTACAACTTGGCCGACGCCCTGTTGCACTTATCGGATAACAAACCTTGGGCAAATGTACCTTGGGGGTTCCTACTGGAGACGATTCCTCGTCTGCAACCACGTTACTACTCCATTTCATCCTCCTCAAACATGGACCCTACTTCTATCCACGTGACGTCCATTGTCGAGAACACGCCGAACAGCATTACTGGGTCGCCAACGCTTGGTGTCACCACCAATCTGATCAGAAACATCTCCGTGGCAATGAACAACAGGAACGACAAAGTGTTGCCCGTCCAGTACGACTTGAACGGTCCTCGTAACCTATTCCAAAACTTCAAACTCCCCGTCTACGTCAGATCTTCGAACTTCAAGCTGCCAAGTGACCCATCTGTACCCATCATCATGATTGGTCCAGGGACCGGTGTGGCCCCATTCCGTGGATTTGTCAGAGAACGTGTCCATATGGTTCAACAGCAGGGGAAGCCAGAGAACCTGGGGAAGATGATGCTCTTCTACGGTTGCAGAGACCACAACGATCACTTGTATGCGAACGAATGGCCTGAATACTGTTCCACTTTAGAGGACAAGTTGGAGGTCCACGTTGCGTACTCCAGAGTTGATGCACAAAAGGTGTACGTTCAAGACAAGATCAGAGAATGCGAGAGTGAGTTGGTCAGCATGTTGAACGCTGGCGCCAACATCTACGTCTGCGGTGACGCCTCGAGAATGGCCAAGGACGTCCAGCAGGCGATCGCAACCATGATTGCAAAGGACAAAAACATCAGTGAAAGCGAGGCGGGTGCCGTGGTGAAGGCCATGAAGGTCTCCGCGAAGTACCAAGAAGATGTTTGGTAATCACGTTTCCCGTTCCCTTTCTTCCATACCAAAATTTCTTTCACAACCTCCCAAGACACTGTATGTGCCGTGGAGACCCCCCACCCCAATCATTCATAAGACCATGTAATGTTTCTTTTCATACGTCTCCTCTTCATATTTATACAAAAGTAAAGCCAGTTTACTTAATACACATTCATATATTTAGTTCACACGATGTCCAGCATCCTTTTCCAACCTAAAGGATCCGCTGCTTATGGAACCAGCCACCAGCTTGAAGATACAGTAAAGTAGCAGGCCGAGCAGGAGAGTTGAAAAGAAGAAGTCGATGACAACACTGACCCAAAACGGTGCTATTTCGACATCCTCCTCCTCCTCTCCAGCTACCGGTTCCACGGTCACCGGCGTCCTTTCAACAGTCTCGCCATACAGGATTGAGTCCGCGACCTTTTCCAAGTCCAGAAACTTATCGTAAGTAGCCATGTAGCAAAACACAGTCAATTGCGACCACAAGCGACAGCGAGGTCAACACAGCAATGGACAAGCCTTCTGTACAATTCCCACAACCCAAGGCACATCAAACCGGGGCACCCTTATATATATATTATACATATACGATGCACGTTCAGGGCGTCCCAGTCGGGGTCGACCTGCTGCTGCTCGCCCATGTGCAACTTATAGCGTACCGAATCACGTGCGGCAATAGCACGAGGCAGCAGTCGATGTTTACTCGAAGTCAAAAGTTGACTCATTTGGGCAGTCCACACGTGGCGTGCATGGACGTGTGTGCAACACGGTCGAGGGAACATTGTTCCTTTGGCGAAGACGGATCCCTAGCATATGTTGCCACGGGTCTCTTTCCCTCCCATCGCTGTCCTATTATGGAATACTTTCATGCACGAGGACAAAACAGTAAAAGACATGGTGCTTGTTTGGGTGTACAAACAGTACACTTACACTTGACGGTATATCTCCACCGCTTCGTTATCTCCCCCCGTTTGCGTAGTGACTTTTTTCAAAGAGCACGAGAGGGGTGGACTACCATCATTGCGTTCGCGGAGAGTCCTGTTTGTACACACATTGATGATATTAGTGCGCGCAACGTGGGTGACTATCATATACGGACGTGCGCCGTTGCAACTTTACGGTTTTGACTGTCTCTTGAAGAACCCGTCAATGGCACCCTTTCCCACGGTGACTTTCTTCTTTGGAGCAGCAACCTTCTTTGCCGTTTTACCCACGGGTTTATTCGAGGGTGCGTTGCCGTTACCGAGACCAGCATTTACTGCGGCTTCAGTCAACAACTCACGCTCCTTCACCGTCGACGATATCTGCGTTCTATACGTGTTGTAGCTTTCAAAATTGGTGGCCATTTGGGGCTGCTTTACCAGTTCCCGGTACGTTTGCACTGGTAGTAGAGATATCAGGAGCTGGCATGCCATGACGTGTTTCATGGCTTGTTGGATGTCCTCAGGGTAGTCCATTGGGATCGGTAGACTGCTGGGGAAGCTCTCTACAATCTTTTCTACTTTATGGACCAAGAACGACATGATTCTTTCTTCTGTTATCTTGTAATATTGGTCGCCTGCCTCCGTGACAGTGTCAGAGATGCGTTTCAGCGCTCCTTGAAGTACAATCCCTGGGATATATTGCCAATTGGCGTCCGCTGTCTCGATGAGCGCGTCATGATAATCCCTTGCCGTTAAAAAGTTATTGTCGCGAATCTCCGACGGTTTGGAGTGAGCGTCTCTTCGAGTATACTCCGCCTCATCAGCTGAAATGCTGTCCTTGTAATACTTCGCAATCAAATTGTACGTGACGTCGTACTTGTTACTGATTTCGAATGTGCTGTCCTCGATAACGTACCCGTCGGATCTATCTTGTTCATTAACGATAATGATCGACTTAACAGGGTCCCCTTCCCCCGTGTAGTGGTACTTTTCGTTTGCCAAATCGCTCACTTCCGTGTATCTACTGCCTTGACTGAAACTGTACTTCTCCAACCGATATATTTGAGTTGTGCCTTCTGAACCACAAGCGAAAAGTTTTACTCTTGCCTTGCTAGAATTATTGGACGGGTGGCACAAATCAAACACCTTCAGCTCAGTTGCTGCAGCAATTGCATTCGTTGGTAGTAAAACAATTTTTCTGTTCGCCATTGAGCTTGATTACTGATATTTCCCCCCAGCGCAATGGGCAACCTTAGCATCTTTCTAATAGCTCATCGCTCTTCTATTAACGCGTTTCAAACTTTTGCATCTTTTTCTTTTTTATATACAGTAAGTAGCGATAGATAGAGGGGATACAAAAAGACAGAGCTGAATCAAAGATCTTCACTTGGTGTAATAACCGTGCTCCTTCAGGTAGTTCAAAACGACATCGCTGTCTCTACCGACCCATTGAGCCTTCGACGTGATAGTGTCCAAGGATTGTGCCAGAGATTGGTCGAAACCCTTGGTGGATTTGTCCTTGAAGAATTCTTCGATCTGCTTCTTAGCTTCAAGAGAGGTGAACCCAGAGGTAGAAATGATCACTACTGAACCCAGCATAGATAAGCCCGGTGGAAGTCTTTTTACCAGTTCGTCCCAATTCTTTTGTGTCCACTTCCAAAGAGCTTCAACACCTTCTTTAGAGCCTCTCATACCTTGCATTGGAATGTAAATATCTTGACTCAGAACTGTTCCGTCAAACAAGTAGCCCAGAGTTCTCTCCAACAGGTCAGATTCTTTGAATCTACCCAAGGTTCTCAACGCTGCCAACTTTTCATCGGCGGAGGTTGGGTTTTGGAGGATATTGTAGACCTTTTCGTAATTCTCCTTCCCGCCAGCTCTAGCCACTGTGTTGAAAACAATTGGTTTGATTAGGGCAGGGATGGCCTTCTTGTCACCCGTCACGTACTTCTCAAACATTTCTAATGCCACGGATTCAACTTTTGGTTCTCTTGCAGCACATGCAGCACCAAACAAGGAGACCTTCAAACGTTGGGTTGCGAAGGAATCATTCTTGCTTGAGAAGTCCCATCCCAATTCGTTCGTCTTCTTGATCACCAAATCTCTAATGAATGCGTCCAACGCCTCTGTCACTTTTTGGTCTTCGAACATCCAGGTGGTCTTCAACCCAGAGATACTGTTCAAAATTTGTTCCCAAACAACGAAAGACTCTTCATCTTTCCAATTAGCGATTAGTTCCAAAAAGTTTTTGGTGGAAGTGTAGCCTGAGTGGGACAAAGACTTAGCATCAGCAACCAATCCTGTTCTATCTTCGACAGACAGCAAACTGGACTGTTGGCCCAGTTTCCTCCATCTCTCGTCCGAGTAAGAGGTTATGTAAATACCAGATTGATCACCATTCACCTTAAAAAAGTCCGCATCCTTCAACTCAATTGTCTCAGAACGTTTATTCAATGTCAAGGAGGTGTCGACACCACCCTTGGTCTTTAAAGCTAGGAAAACAGGGTAAAGGGTCTTATCTTCTTCGGGTTTGACGTCACCTGTAGACAAATAACGGTTTTGGGTAAATGTAATCTTGTTCCCATTTTCTTCCACGTTAACGACTGGGAAACCGATCTTCTTGGTCCAAACATCCATGACCCCGCGGACATCCTTCCCAGATGCTTCAGTCAAAGCGTCCCATAAGTCTTCAGTCTTTGCATTTTGGAACTTAAACTTCTTCAAATACTGGGAGACACCCTTGATGAAAACATCCTCGCCCAACCACTTAGAGATCATTCTCAGTAGAGATGAGCCCTTGGAGTACGAGATTGCGTCAAAGATTTGGTTAATCTCGTCTGCTCTCTTGACCGGGACTTCAATTGGGTGGGAGGATCTCAAAGAGTCTAGCGACAAGGCGTGTTGTAGGTTGTCGGTGACGTACTGCTCCCACACTTTCCATTCGGGTTCAAACTCGTTACAAGAGTACCAGGACATCCAAGTGGCAAACCCTTCGTTCAGCCATAAGCCTTCCCACCAATCCATGGTGACCAGGTTACCAAACCATTGATGTGCCAGTTCATGTTGAACAACTTCGGCAACTCTTTGGATACGGTCCAAGGTGGAATTCTCCTTGTCTAGGAGGACATCGACGACACGGTAAGTGACCAACCCCCAGTTTTCCATGGCACCAGCAGAAAACTCGTGTACCGCCACGTTATCCATCTTTGGCAAAGGATACTGAATACCGAAGCTCTTCTCGAAAAAGTTCAAAGTCTTGGCAGTCAAATCAGCGGAGAACTGACCTAAATGCTCGTCACCTGGAGTCGCATAAACCCTTACGGGGATTCTAAAGTCGTTGCACTCAACATACTTTAGTTCGGCCACGATGAAGGCAACCAGGTAAGTGGACATCTTTGGTGTTGTGTTGAACGTGGTAACTTTTTTACCGTTGGAAACGGATTCCTCCTTGACATCCATATTCGACAAGTGCGTAAATTCTGGCTTGGATACTAGAGTGATGGCATATGTGGCCTTCAAATTGGGTTCATCAAAACAGGGGAACGCTCTTCTGGCATCCGTGGGCTCCATTTGAGTCGTAGCCATGTACTTTGTCTTACCAGTCTTCTTATCCTCGTATTTGGCACGGTAAAACCCTGCCATGTTGTCGTTCAGTACACCTGTGAATTTAATGTCCAACGTCACTTCATCCTTCCCTGCAAGTGTCCCCTTGGGGAACACAATTGCGGCAACCTGCGACTCGTTGTCCAGCTTGATCTCGGTGTTCTCAACGTCTCCAATCTTAGCGGCGTGGAAATCGATATCAATTGAGTTCAACGACACGGTGTCAACGGTATCATCATTGACTTTTAAGGTAACGGAAACGGCCCCATCAAACTTGAACGTCTCAAAGTTGGGCTCTACTTGCAAATCATAGTGCAACGGAGTCACGTTCGTTGGCAACACTTCACGGTCAGCACTAGACATTCTGTTGGGAAGATCAATGGTTAATGACGGCTGTTAGTAAGGGTGTTGCAAGATATGTTGGAGTGGCGACCCAGCAAATCTTTGTGAGATAAGCCGTCTTTTTAACGTCAAATTCGAGACTGCCGCAGCACGTGATATTCACGTGGTGAGAGAGGTTGTCTGCGTATCGAACCTTGTAGCCTACTATCTGGATTTGAACGTACTAGATCACCAACTTCAATGTGTTTCAATGGGTGCAATGGAAGAACGTGTGAGATTACATACTTGTTGTTCAAATGTTCCTGAATTTTGTTGCATTTAGCGCATGAATGTCTTGTAGCAGTCATTAGGGGACGTCTTGGAGTGTTGTGACTAGCGAGATAGGTTTTCAGAAAGCTGAGCCTCGGTAATCCAGTATGTTGGTTAGGAGTCGGATGGATCGTCACGGGGAACGTCCTTGCCAATATCTTTGTAGAAATTCCTCTCGACAGTCCGATGGGCAGAAATCTCCTCGTCAAAGTGCCGCGTACTGCGGACAGGTATAACGTCATGAGTACACTCCTGTGACGTTTACGTTCCTTTCCAAGTTCACTGACAGGTGCGATAGTAATGTGCGTTTTACCATTAATTGACAATCCTTTTTGTATTAAATAATGCTTATTGATAATATAGTAAATTAATGAACAAACAGACGTAAACTACGAAAGGGCAGCCCAGTCTCAGGTAACATGACAGAAGTACTAGCCACCGACACTATCGTAATAACAGGTAGGAAGGGGGTTTTATTAGACGACGATGCTGTTGCGCTTATTCAAAACTGGTTAAGCGACACAGTACTACTGAGCCATACGGTGCTAAGGGACAACCCTTTGCAGCTGATCGTTCTACGTAAATTCCAAAAAATACTATTGATATCACCGACAATTGACCTGTCTCGCTCTATAATGCATGTAGCGGAGAACGATGATGGACTTTTGTCCTCCAACTTCCAGTTTACATACTCTCTGACCAACACAGCTGCCACTTGCGAAAAGGATTACTTGAAACTGCCTGAAAGGGACCATTTGTTTCTCATTTCTCCCCCAACTTCACCACCACCTGAGTTTGACTACACTCGATGTGAGGAAAGGCCATCCACCATCGAAAATGTGACAACACACTTGCCACGAAGCCATACCAGTGGCGGGGCCGGTGATGACAACGGCGTACTCTTGGTAAGTGATGTTGGAAGCATCACTATTGACAGGTGTCAGACACAAAAATCAGATGACGAAATGGTGCCGGTCTTGGCACTGGAGCAGAGACGCACGGCAGTCCCACCGAGATCTCTCTTCGACTCCGATGACGAGTGAAATGTCCCGAAAAAGCATATTTACACTATATTAACTGTATAGATACCTACGTACAAGGAAATCATAAGTACGAACCCTTCCAAGCTCCACTTGCCCTGCTCCCCACGGCCAGGTCGAGCACCTAATGATCAGCCATCACTCATCTCCGGGCCGCTCAAAACATATTTTGGGACTGCTTTGCACCCAAACATTTTTAAATTTCTAATTTAAAAAAATTAAATGGAACATTTTTTTTGGCAAAAGCCATAATTTCCTATTTGGGAAAGATTTGAATGGACCGACGCGCAAACTTTGTCAAAAATTACGTCTCTTCAGTTTTTTCCAAAATTCATCATTTTTCGATGTTTGAGGTAGTCGTTCTTTTGGTATATAGTGAAGCACAGTTTAAGAGCCGGAGGTTTATTTCGCACTGTTTATTCATTAGATCAAGCAGAAGAGCACATTAGACACAATATGGTATGTTTAGACTTGAAAATGGAACGGTAAATGAGTGTATGGTGAGCGTGGTAGAAAAATACATGGAGAGTGTGCAGTTAGAGAGGGAGAGATATGTGCCCGCGGATAGATAAAATTAAGATTGCCAATTATTTGCCACATAGAGAAAGGCGTCTGTTTTTTTTCCCCGAAGAAAAGACGGTTGATTTGAAGAGCTAATTTTTGTGGTATAGACATCTTGGACACTTCTCGTTTCATTTTTCTTTATCTCCCGAATTGATATCACTACAGATATGATACTCCATGAAGCACATCTGTCCTCTCGTACTTGCTCTCTCCATTGATATTTTTTTGTCCAGAGTCGTTCCTCGTTTACTACAGTCCAGCGAATCCCCCTTTTTCTTTCATTTTTACTAACAATCAGATACGTTAATTTTGTACTGATGTTATCAACCCTCTGTTACATTATTAAATTTCAAACATTCTACAGGTTTTAGTTCAAGATTTATTGCACCCATCTGCTGCCACTGAGGCCAGAAAGCACAAGCTTAAGACTTTGGTCCAAGCCCCAAGATCTTACTTCTTGGACGTCAAATGTCCAGGTTGTTTGAACATCACCACTGTCTTCTCTCACGCCCAAACCGCTGTCACCTGTGAATCTTGTGCCACCGTTTTGTGTACCCCAACTGGTGGTAAGGCCAAGTTGTCCGAAGGTACTTCTTTCAGAAGAAAGTAAATTGGTTGGTATGCTACAACGTTCGGATCCCTTTGAAGGATAATAGAATATTTTATTTCTCTTAATAGATGTATCATTCTGTATACTTTACTCATCTCACCACGAAAAATAAAAACAATAATAAATATATTAAAGTACCGCCAGGCACGTTAACCATAAGCGGTGCATGCCTCTTATTTACAGAATTAAATACTTGATGATGTTTTTCTTAAGCCAAAACAGCATTTTCACTGGTCTTGTTTCCAGAAGTATCCATATGCCTCAGCCGATTCATCAATCATTTCTTCAATGTTCGTCTGGGCTTCTGGCTGATCCAATTTCTTTAATTTATCTCCCATCTTATTGCCGCGTTCCTTGTCCTCCTTCTTGATTGCTCTTATTCTTTCTTTCTCTAACTTTTCAAACTTCTCCAAGTTTATCCGCCCAAGCGACTGTATCTTAGTCTTAGCATCTAATGCCCACAAATCGCCCTTTGTTGCTTTTCTAGCATCGTGGTACGCTTCTTTGGAAAACGATTTTGGAACTATCCATTTTTCCAACTGGCCAGAAGGGGCACACAAGCCAAATACAACATGGCCCTTTTGTTTCGAAGGAGGAGTTAATATCCGTGGCCACGTATTTTGTGTATTATCTCCAAGAGACCCTGTTTCGCATTTGGTAGTTGAAGATTCCCTCGTCTTCTCTATCTGCTGAAGTGTTTCCGGATCGGTAGGTGACCTTTTAGCGATCAGATAGGAGAAACTTACAGTTTCCTCATTTTTACCATACGGCCGACCTTTGCCGCGTAACTCTCTGTGTTTTCTGACATCATTATCATCTTCCCACGGCATCGCTAGCCACTTACCTTTCTTCAATTCGATGCTAAACTTTGGACGCCGGATACTCTTTTGAAACGAACAAAACTTCAGTTTCTTGCCCTGTGGCAGATTGTAGAAGTTAGGATTTCCAGTCTGCAAAGGGCATTGCCGGTAGTGTGGACAAGGTGCCACAATGCTCATATAAAAATCCCCGGGACCTTCAGTGATGTTCATTTTTGCACCTCTTAGCCACGGTCTAGGTATTTTACCATGTTCCATGGGGTATCGTTCTGGGCGGATAATAATCTGTCGAGCTCGGGCTATAGTTTCAAACCCCAATGGAGTACCCCGCTCTATAATCACTATATGACCATTGGGGGCCAAGTGTTTCAAATAAGTTTCTATATTCTCATCCACTTGTATGGGGAACTTCTTTCTATTCCTCAAAAGTTGGTGGTGCAAAATAATCAAATCATACTTCTTATTCACTGGAATAGTGTTCTTTAATCTGGTAACAGTTTTAATTTTTTTCGTCATCACTTCACCGACAAGTTCATAATCTTCAGCGACTTCTGGGCCCCCAGAATCAATAGTTTTATCCGGGGTGTCAGAGATTTCTGTTTCTGTCGGCGCTATAGGAATTTCATTAAACTGTCTACTTAGCATAATCTTGGCTCTCTTGATCATTTCAGATCCTGAAGTAATTACGGCATCCTTCTCTTCGGGTCTGAATTCTGCGCCCATAACGTCATTTAGCGCAATCATGCCTGTAGCAGGACCTAAACTCACGTCCAGAACTCGTTGTGGGTTAAAGTTTGATTTACCGAGTCTTGATTTTAGTTCAGTCAAGACTTGAAAAGCTGCAGCGTAGTCTCTAAGAAAGAACCCGGCGATGTGGGCATCCACCTCTAAAGAGGTTTTGGGCAG
The DNA here is from genome assembly GCA_030705205.1 of Huiozyma sinensis. NCBI lineage: Eukaryota > Fungi > Ascomycota > Saccharomycetes > Saccharomycetales > Saccharomycetaceae > Huiozyma > Huiozyma sinensis. The sequence continues at coordinate 26,000 of JANIWX010000094.1, forward strand.
TTCATAAACCTCATTTTCCTGCAATTTCAGAAACTGATTCTTGGCCACACGTCGCAAATTATTCGGCAAATGTAGGGATACAATGTTGTTGTTAACGGCCTTAGCAACGTCCTCGTTCAATTGGATTTGTAGATTGTTCACTTTACCCTTCAACGTCTCAGGGAGCAATCTCCTCTCTCGCGAACTTCGAAAATCCTGTAAAAGAGCAGCAGACGGGTTGCAAACACCTCGTATATGTAAACGGTGCTTCAAGAAACCTCGCAGGGGTGCTCTATTCAACATTGACTCCCTCGATGTCCTTCTCTGGGTCAAAGATGCCAGACTTAAGGCCATAACAAATTTAATCAAAATTTTGATTGAATTTCGAAGTTCATCGCAACAACACGCCCATTATATCGTCGACTGGAGCAATACTAGGAAGAAGTAGTGATCATTAGAGTTTGGGATCCATTTTGCCTCTGTTTCTACTCAATGGAATCCATATTAGATACCAAGGTAATTGTGTCTCTAGCGGCAGTTTTTGTCACTTGCTGTGTACTTCTGTTGTTAAGGAGGAATCAACATGCTGCTCACGGCGTCTCAAGAGGGGGTAAGCTAGCAAATGCAAAGGGGTTGAAGTCGCAGAAGAGTATTGTAGTGGCGGGGCCTTCACATGCTGGGAAGACTACATTATTCACGAGATTGACCACCGAGTCGTTTAAAAGTTGTGTTCTATCTCAAGAACCTTCTATAAAACAAAATTATCTTCCAGGCCACACTAACTTGCTTGAATTCCCAGGGCACGTCAAGCTTAGATATAAGTTGTTTGATTTCTTGAAGGGGAATAAAAACGTGAAAGGTGTTGTCTACGTCGTTGACTCGACAGTGGATCCCAAGGAATTGACGGATACGGCAGAGTTTTTGGTTGACGTCTTGAATGTCACAGAGAGTGCAAATCCTGCCATCGATGTTTTGGTCGCATGCAATAAGTCTGATTCCTTTACGGCAAGACCTCCCGCGAAGATCAAGCAGGCCATAGAAAGGGAAATTGGACATATTATCACCAGAAAGAAGAAATCGCTGAATGAAGTAAAGAAGAATGGTAACTCCGAAGACGTTGATGGAGGGGACAGCGATGATGAGGAAGACAGTCTCCCCCTGTTCTCACAGGTACAATATTCTGGATCTTTTAACTTTGAGCAGTTAGAGGGCACTGTTGAGTTCATAAGTGGGAGCGCGATGAAAAATAAAGTAGACGGGTGGTGTGATTGGATGCTTGAATTGTCTTGAGCGTTACTGTAGGTTCATAAATAACTTGTTGATGACGAGGTGTGTAACTTTATAGATCTTGACCTTAATGTATTTCATATATGTTTTATGGTACTCTGCTACTCTCCACTAAATTTCGAGAATAGAGGAAGAGAATCAGGGAGTTCTATCCGATCTCGTATCGTTTCCTGTTTATTTTGTGTATTACTTTTTTTAGTTCTGAGCTTTTTGATGAGTTCTCCAGCTTTGGACAATCATTCTTGGTCCTATATATTACTCGAAAGCGTCATCGTATTTCTTAAATAGCACACTCTAGTTTCAACAGTAATATAGAGTCCCTTTTCGAGACACTTAAATGGATACTTGGTATTTATGTTTGTCCATGTATTAGCCACATTATCTGTGAGTTATCATTGGGGTGATACCAGACAGTGATTGGCTCATTAGATAACAAAAGGGTCTCGCCTTCTTTTCGACTATGCTCATTTTGAACATTTGGAACCCAAATACCAAACAAAGGATTTCTCAACGTTTATCCTAATCCAATTAAACATTTCAGGTGTGAATTTATTTTTCTAGGAACATACATCTCAGAAATATCTTGACTAAATATTTTTTTCTAACATTTTTTTGCTTTGTATGAGTAACTGTATTTTAATTTTTTTTCGAGAAACTGAGCTCGCATGGCGTAATGGCAACGCGTCTGACTTCTAATCAGAAGATTCTGGGTTCGACCCCCAGTGTGAGTGCTCTGTCTTCTTTCCTCTTTCCGCGATAGTTTAATGGTTAGAATGGGCGCTTGTCGCGTGCCAGATCGGGGTTCAATTCCCCGTCGCGGAGTTTACTTTTTGGCTTTCTGTGCATAGGTTAGGCTACTTAGTTGGCACACTTGTCTGTCCCTTTCTTTGACTTTGCCCTCACCTGTACAAAACCGATTTTTTATTATTCTTGAGGAATTCTTATTGATGATCCATGTTTTTTTGGTCAATAACGTTCTCATGTATTCTCACCAAAGCGAGCGGCTCTCTGCTGCTCGAATACCACGCGAGACAAGCCAGGTCCCCTTATGGCTCTCTGACGAACTGCTCGCGATTCGATGTGATGCCATACGGGTAACTCTTGCAGAGCCATCGAGTTCGAAAATTGGCATGAAAAAAAAAAATTGAAAATATCAACATCGAAATACTCATATTTGAGGAGGAAAGATCTTACAATAAAAAATCTTGCGACTGTCTCTAGGGACTTTGGTAGCTCTAGAAGAAGGGGGACACATTCCAAAGAATCACGGGCTTACATAGTACTTGGAAAGATATCTTGTCCAACTTCCTCGTCTCCCTAGCTGCAGTTTAGATAAGGGAAAAAACAATGAACTGGTCTGTGGAACCCTTTGAGCTGTTGTATCGTTCGATTGAGAATGGAGAGGTGGATCTCGAACTGCTTACTGACTTGCTAGCGGATTTAAAAGCTCTGAATTTGGATAACAACAAGAGGAAAAACCAGACGAGCAGGTCGCAACTGGAGAAAGGTGAGGCTAAACTGGGTGATGGTGCAACATACAAATTCAACGAGGTATTCATCATCTGTGCTATTAAACTGTCGGATGAATTGAACCTAGACGAGCTGGTCGTAGCAGAATTGATGCTATCTAACCTGAATAGTGCGGATTACACCGAAAATGACGATTTCTTGTTGATGAATAACGGGAAAATTCAATACTTCATGAGAAGACAGTATATCCTGCAAATCGTTGCTTATATCGTCAGTTGTCTTCAGCGCGATGATCCAATACTGAAAGGTTTCCTTGATGATAATACGGTGAGTAATGTCATACAGGCATTCAAATCCATCCACACAAATCTGGTGGAAATCAAACAGCTCGTTAACAAGGCGCAAATTCTGGACCACTACGACGTTTTATTCCAGAAGAACGTTAGATTTAAACGTGATTTCTTGTTGAAAGAATACGACATACTGAGCCAGATACTGACTGGCCTTTCTCAAAATAAAATCCTTTCGACTCAGTCCCATATCACATCCTTGATTGACCACATCACCTCACTGGACGCAAATGACTTTTTCATAATATACTATCTTCCTGCCATCTTCCATACGTTAGGGGAGTTGAACGATTTTGCCGACGGTGAAGTCAAATCTTTACACCAAGCATTTTTGAAAGACTTAAAGAACCCAGAGATTTATTCCAAGCCGGTAAATGTCACCTTCATTTTTGTGTTCTTGACGTTCTTTATATCGTGGTGTAAGGAGAAACCCAGTGAGAGAGCAATGTCATTAGATTTCAAGACGGCAGTTGACGAACCCATGACAACTGCTGTTGAATTGGGGGCAATTGAACAATTATTGGTGTTCACCGCAGATACATCTATCGTGGAAAAGGATAAAAGTATTGACCTATTTTACGATATCAGATCATTGTTGCAAAGACACATCCCAAAACTAATTCCAAAGAATTTGTTAGATGATGACACACAGTACACCAATAGTTCCAGTGGAAATGTGCACAATGCCATGAATAACATTTCCGGTGGTAATACAGGGTCTTTAAACAACAACTACGGCTCTCCGGCGGTCAACAAGAAGCATATTCCAAAATACCAATTCGACTGCGTCTCTCTTTCGGAGCAAATGGAGATTACTTTGTTGAGTACAACACATGTCGTCCTACAAAGGATTATTGCTGACTGTGCTTTTCTTTTGACAAAGATCAAAGATGCTGAAGAAGATTCCCTGCTGTCCGGTGAAGACCTCACTTTGGATGATGTATCTGTAAAGGCAGATCTGGAGAGGTTCTTTTTGACCATCTACTACTTTTACGCTTCGAGACCCGAATACGCTAAAGTATTCTGGGAAGACAAAGAATCTAACGCTTTTGGCTTCATTGAGTGGGCTTCCAAGTGTAGTGACAGTCTTATAAGGTCCTGTTTCTACTTGATGATATCAAGTCTCTCATTTGGGGCAGAAAACTCTGTAAATGTCTTCCACTATTTCAATGATGACAGTACCGTTTCATGGAATATCATCTGCCAATGCATATCAGACTACATAGCGAAGATCAGCAGTTTGAATAATGCGGTTCAACATCAACAGGCGTTGGAAAACTCTGAAATTGACACTAATTTAGTAGCACTCGAAGAGGGGTTGAACGAGGAAGCCATTATATTTCTATCTTCATTGTTTACCTTGATCGGGTCGGTAGCCCACGATGTTGATGAAAACATCAAACTATCCTTATCCACAATGTTCTCTGAAGTACTTTTCGAATTTTCAAAGCTTGATACACCGTTGATTGGTGCGTGTTTCATGACACTTAGTCATATAGCGCCAACTTCGACGACAGATAAAGCTAAATTCTGGTTGTTCCTAGATGCCATGATATTCAAGAACGCGGCGTTGACAAATACACACCACTCTTACAGAACGGCTTTTTCCTCAATTTTTGGCAACTATTCAGAAGTGTTAGGGTTCCTACGTTTGTTTGCTAAACTTCTGCAAATAGACACTGGCAACCAAGATCATGGGTTTATAAGGTTCGGTAACCTTGAATTTCCTGCAAAGTTAGGACAAAGTTATAGGAAAGCTGGGATTTGGCCATACTTTGATTACATCTTTACCGACTTGTTGATACCTAGCGAAAAATTGACAGATGAGGCGAATAAAACTGCAATTCAATTACCCATAATGGAATCTATCAATACAGCACTTTGTTCCTTCGATTATCGGGTCATTTTGAACTCTGTGCCAGTGGGTGCTGATCTGAATAAATTAACCGCCAGTGGAGATTTTTTTGAATACATCCAGGAGTCGCCGGCTACTGCAGTTTTTAATTACTTGTTCCAGGAAAAATGTTATCAGAGTATATTCAAGATCATTGTCGGTGGTTCTGACGAACTCATTAACATTGGATCCGAAGGCAACTATCATACTCTGTTGATTCAAAATGCATGCCAGGTGATTAGCAGGATTTTGCAACATCAGGAAACCTACCTTGATGAACTGATCCCCATCGTGAAGAAAAACCGGAAAGAAACCTTCATGATACCTAAGGATTTTGGTCATCATGGTTTAAGATCTTTCTACGATGCCATATTTTTCAACCTCAATGTTATTGCACATTTCGGCTTATATGTTGGCGTCGAGAACTATGTTATAGCGTCCGAATCAATATCCATTTTGAAAAAGATGTCTCTGCTCTACAACAAGAATTGCTCTTCAACGCATTTGAGAAATAAGTTACTAATTGTACTAGATGCTGTTGACGAATCCGCTCGCATCAAAGACGCTTTTATTTCCCAAATTGAGACGCCTATCGACACTGAAGAGAAACTGCAGTTAAAGTTGGAGATACTAGATTTGCTTGCATCTAATTTGTCATATAGCGATCAAGAGATGACAGTGGCGCATTTCCTACTGGGGTTCCAAGTATCTGACGCCATATCTGTTGGCCCAAAACTTTCAACTTTTATTGCATCGGGCATTTCCTTATTGGGGTCTCTCTTAAACCTTCTCCAGGCCTCTTTGGAAAGTGTCAGCCCTGCAAATATTGACTATGCACCAATGAGGCTGGCCGCCATGAGCATGGAAATTATCCTAAAGTTATGTCGCAATCCAGTGACTTCGGCTATCATTTTTGACGTCTTGTTAGAAAATGAGTTTCTCGATACTATCGTCATGCTGGACCCCCAGATAACCAAATACACTTCTTGGAACAATCGACTTTTTGAAACATCATCCCTCGAGAGTGTGCGTGCATTTAATGAAGGACCTTCTCTGGGTGCATTCATCTCCTTTTTAAGTTACAGGAACCACTTGACTCAGTTCTTCAGCTTGTTTATTCACAGAATATTCTTTGTCGGGACGACGTTCCAAATATCCACCTACATCAACTATCTGATATCCAGTAATAGGGGCTCCGCAAAAATTTTGTCGTTCCTTAACACACTGAATTACGGCAGTATTCCTGTCTCTAAATATACAGGTAATCTGTCATCAAATCTTTCGAAAGTTTCATTTGACTTAGATCTGATTCCATTGAAACCTCAGTGTACTGGGAATATATTTGATTTCACAGAAGTGGACGCCAGATTATCTCTGTTCAAAAGAGCGAATGAAGTTCAGCCTAAACCAAGCATGTTAACTTTGGTAACCAGTAAGTCTGTTGATAAAGATCCATCGGAGAAGAAAGAAGATGCGGAGATGCTAAAACTTCGCTCCTATATTACAGACTGTTTGGGCGATTCCAAGATCAGTGATCTGCAGCTGTGTATACTGCATTCTTGGGTGCAGTTGGTTCAGATTATTGTCACTGATGGGAAGTTGGGTACATTAGAACGCTGTGATTTCATTCTTGAGATATTCAGTACAATTGTTCCAAAAATCAATAACTATGTGGAGTTTGATGTCAAATTCTCAGAGGAACTAGTGTCGCTGGCTGTATTCTTATATGAAATATACAATCAGGATAGAAGAACAATGGACAAGTATGACAAATTGGATACAAGACTTGATAGTTTATTCAAGGTGTGCATACATGGGATTACCTCACCTCTTTCATCCATATCACTGAGGTCGGACTTTTACGTATTGACAAACCAGTATCTCGTGAGAATTCTTAATGATGAAAAACTGTCCAAAGAGATTTTGCAAAATTTGAGAGTTATTAATGAGAAGTTCGTCGAGGTAATTTCTAATGATGCAATCTATGGGCAAGGTACGAGCAGAATTACGGCGATACTTCTGCTAGATTCTTTGGTTCAGTTAGCGGATTGGAACAAAGATAACATCATATTAGAATCGCTGACAAAAAATGCACACCTGCTCCTAATCATCCGGACCTTAAAAAACATCGACAATATTCTGAAATCTACCACAGAGGCAACTAGTATTGACGATTTGCTCTACGAAATGACTGCTTTCAAAGCTACTGTCTTCTTTTTGATTCGCATTGCGCAGACCAGAACAGGTTCCCAATCTTTAATTCAAAACAAGCTTTTGCAAGTTATTGGACAATGCTCTTTTCTAAAAGTTGATCCAGAGTTGGGTCTGAACCTACATTTTGATGAAAATCCCAGCAAAGGTACCGGTGTTGTGAATATAAACATAGGTTTGGAAAGTGCCGCCTCAGCAGGAAGAGAAACTGAAGATCTTTCATTATTTGAGCTTTTTATTCCCGTTTTCAAATTGATTTGCACCGTGCTTATTAGCGTTGGAAGTGAGAATGAGGTTGTGATCAACAACACACGCCAGTTATTATCTGCCTTCCGGAAACTGTTAGTCGGTGTCTTCAAGAAGGATGCTCTGAATGATTCTGAAGGGAGAACAAATTACCTGCATGCGAAGAATGATGTTTTGGGAGAGATGGTAAAGCTCATTATACTGCTCTGCACCTTGACCGATTACAATGGAGAAGAGTGTTTGTGAGTGGTGCGAATGCTTAAGGAAGTTGATCCTGTTTGTGTAACAGATATTTTAAACGAATGCTCTTTTCTAAAGCGGTTGTTTCAACCATTTGTTGTTGTTGTTGTTTTCGGGTACTCTGGAACGGTAGAGAAAATTAAATTGCACGCCTGCTTGATGAAGCTTGGAATTGTAACAATTTGTGTGAGGGACAGCTTACTCTCGAAGGAAAGTATGATAAGATGTTTCATAGAATCAAAATGATTCCATTTGGGGAACGTTTACCGAGGGATGGCAAAGTAAAAACAAAATTATTGGATAGTATGTATTAATTATATTGCTGGATATATATTGTTTGGTCACTAGGTCGTTCAGTTGTTTCACTATGTAATTCAAGAGCTCGATCTCCACCTTATAAATTTGAGAGATAATCTTGAAAAGAGTGCCTTAGCAGGCAGGCCACTCAGGCAATATTTGTCATACTTTTGTTAACCCCCGAAAATAATTATTGACTAACATGTGGTTTCCGAGATAAATTGGAGTCCCTCTTCAGCTCTGCCCAAAGCTTGGGAGCATTGGATTGTTGCAAGGGTTGCTGACATAATGTCTATCCATCGCCATTTATGTTTGTTTCTAAAATTTTGGGAACCGGTAGGTAATGAGTATATTATGTATGGCGCTATTAACTACAGTACTGTGATATATTATAAGTTCGACATGTGAGGAAAACCCTTAATCACAATATCCAGAATGTTTATAAACGACAAACGGTCTGCTCCAAAATCTTTCAAGGCAATATCTGAAGACCAAACTTTTAAATTAAGAGCACTTATATTAGCAAGTACAACCAGTATAGTTTGTATAACTTTATCTACGGCTCAATTAAACACATCTTACTGCCTTTATAAACATTATTTAATCACAATCTACCTTAGCGCTTATTTTTTTGGATTTCAGTAAGTTTAAGTTTTTCCGCTCAAATTCCACTTTTTGAAACAGTTTTGATGTAGTCATTTCAACTATTCCTTTAAACAAAAGGACGATTTCGATAGTGGAGGATAAAAGTTAAGGACCGTGTGACCACACGCAGTAGCAACGCTCTATGCATGTTCTTATGATAGTAAAACTCAACTATGTTATTTAAACAATGCCAAATCTCACATACAGAAACGAACATCTGTGCAAGATAGAAGAGATCATTGAACTGTCTTTATCACACGAGATGCCACTCAATAGACAATCACTTCCATTACCTGATCGACTGCATATAGCTCTGAAACTACATAGTTAGACAACAAAAGACAACGTGCCTCTCTCAAGCACGGTTTCACGTATGATTACTTACTCTATTTCTCCTTGCCATTTGAGGATCTACCCTTTTGTGTTGCGTTTGGTTTCTTGCCAAGGCACTGAGTATATCTGTCAGGGACACAACACCGATGAGTTTGCCCGTCTTGCTATCCTTTTCGACAAGGTGTGGGGAGTACGGTTTGTTGATGTTGAAGTCGGAGTCCTCCTTAACTACCGGGTCTGTCATTGACGATGGTTGGACGATCCATAGCCGGTGCGATTTAGTCGCGACCAGTTTCGCGATGGTTCTTGCTAGGGAGGAGGATGGGTACACGTGGAAGATCGGGAAGGAGTCCTTCCCGCCGTTCTCCAATCCTCTGTTGTTCAGGATCACGGAGATGAAGTGGCGGCACGTGTTGGACAGGAGTGGGTACTGCGATGTCTTGGTCAAGTTTTTCACGTCTGTGACTGAGATGTTACCGATTAGGATGTTTTGGTTATCGATTACTGCAATGGACGAGATTTTTTCCACGTGCATTTTGTACAGTGCGTTGATGAGTGCCTCTTCACCGTGGATGGAGATCACTGGGGATTTCTTGGAGGTAAGTTTTATCTTGTTGTTATCGTTGAACACACCGATTTGCAATTTTTTGATCGATGTGTTGAACAAGGGTTCCAAGTCCGGGAACGACCGTGAGTTGTCCCACAGGTACTTCACGAGTCTACGCTGCGAAAGGATACCGATGATCTGGGTCATCTGTGGGTCTGTGATCGCTATGCGATGGACCCCCGACCCAAGGATATTGATGACGTTTGAGAGGTTTTCCATCTCTGATAATTTGTAGAAGGGGTCCTTTGGGGTATGTTTAATGAGGTCCCCTACCAAAATTGGTTCCCCCCCCAGGGGCCTGTTGTTGTTGTTGTTGTTGTTGTTGTTGTTGTTGTTAATAGTTTCATCCGAGAGTTTGATCTTGTTCAACACTAGTAGAAGGTACGAGTTCAAATCGTTGTAGTCGAAAGTGAGGCAGTTGATGTCCCCGCTGTGCATCTGAACGGGCAACGAAGTCAAGTTATGTTTCATGAGTGTGTTGAAAGCCTCCTCCACGGTCACTGATGCGTCAATGAATATCAATTTGTTCGATTCGATCAGTTGTGACAGTTTGATATGCTGCCAGCTTGTCAGGTGCACGGTGTTCAAGTACTGGTTCACAGTATTGAGCGAGTAATTCGAGCTGTTATTGCTGTTCATCGACTGGCCCCCCCCGGTGACAGAGGAAGTTGCAGTCGCGGCCACGGAGGAGTTTAGACACGGGTTGGTCACTCCTGGGGTTGTTACAGGTGCAGCCCCCCCATGCATGAACAAAGTATCCGTTGGGTCGTAGTTGAGGTTATGGTTTGACGATAAGGATATTGACGAGATGGATCCGTTGGAGGAGTTAACCGATTCGTTTGTCATTGATTTGAACAGCGCGATGTTTTCTGTGGTGGCCGTGTTATTACTATTATTATTATTCTCTGGTTGTAATTCCAAAGAGTCGATAGAGTTGAACATTTGATCTTTGAACCTAATATTTGCGAGGTTCGGGTTGCTGTTATGGCTTACTATGTTGTTGTGGGCATTTTCTGCTGTTGCTTGCAAGAAATTCACCGGGTTATTTCTTGGTAGTAATGGTGGTGTGGAGAGCATCTCCACTATCGATGTGTGTCTCTTGTTAGTCTGCGTTGGAGCAGCTAACAGTATATTATCGTTTGTGTGTGGCATATTCTGTGCTTTGTGTGTCACCCTTGGGCAGTGCAGAGGGGTAAATATCTACTTTACTTTGGTAGAAGTGAGATAGTCTTATTACCACAAAACGAGTGAACGATCAAATTTTTTTTTTTTTTTCTCTTTTCGAGATTTTTCTCCTGAAGAAAATTAGAGAAAAAAGAGGCCGATCTCTACGAGTCGCAGTGAATGAAGTGAGGGGAACGGTACAGTACCCGACTGTGATGCGTTGAAACAGGCGAGGCACTGTAGTAAGACAAAATATATAAAAAGTTTAAGGGAAAAGTACCTCCCCCCTCACCCACCACACTCTTCAAAAAACAACAACAAAACTACAGGAGTGAACAGTCGCAGCAGCACCAACACAAGAACCCCACAAAGTAGAATATCTCTCACGACTGGGGTACTATTCCCCATAGTATAGAAACACCATTGTCGCCTGTCTCTCTCTTCCGCCCACTCCAATGCCTGCTTCAATGCGTCATTTTATGTCAGCGGGTTCCTCTCGGAGTACTGCCCGGACCCTTCTCGCTACTCCATACTGCACCGTACTGACCTCCGAAGAGGGTTGGTTACACCCAGGAGTGCCTGCTGCACGCGACCGTCCCCTAAATCAAAATGACGCAAGCGCGCTCCGCGTTCTGCATTCGGTACACAGGGGCACGTGAGTGTCATGTGACGCGGGTGTGTGCGATATATCGGGGGCACCTTCGCGGTTCCCCGATATATCGCACAGCGGGCGCGCCCTCGATTTCTCAACCGTTTCCTTTGTCCTCTCGGGGATGTCGGGTGCAACGCTGAGATAAGCCCGATACGTTTCCCGGCGGGGCCCGCTCCCCTCGGCTACCCTGCGTTTTTTTCTGCGGCCCGCTGTTTTTGCCTTTTTTTGTTGGGGCCGCCGCGAGATCCAGATTCTGTTGAGAGCGGAGGGACGCGCAAAAATAGCCACACAGTGTGTTGTAGTCCGGTGCAGTGCAGTGCAGTGCAGTGCAGTGCACGCCTAACAGGAAAAACAGTTGAGTATCGTACCACTGTGCGTGTGTGTGCGTTACAACGCACCTTCAAATCTGGTTTACAGCTGGCGTGGGCTTTGCTTTTTCTGGCTTGGCTTTTCTGTTCTTGGCTCCCTTTATTCTGCACCGCCTGTAGATTTTCTCAACAGAAAGGACGCCATCGCGCTGGCAAGTGGGTAGCCGGAAGTGTGCCTGACTATTCGACGGCCGATAAAGCGACCTCATCGCTTTCACAACAGGGAGTGTCTGACTAGAGACAGATGCATATATATATGGGGGCAGGAGGAGCCGTGTTGTGTGGTTCAATGTCTTCTTGTTCTTGGGAGTAGTTTCGTCTACAGTAATACAACAGTACAACACAACACACCGAAGATGTCACAGTCTGCTACAGCTACGGCAACAGAAACATCGTCGAACGGGAAACAACCAGTTTACCCAGAGGTGGACTTGAAACATGCTAATATCCTGGCCACAGGGCTGGATAAGAAACAACTTAGAGTCGTCAACGGGTTGGGTAACCTGATGGGGACCAAAGAGGTCACCGACGTTCACATCGACGAATTGACTGGGAAACCTACCGCGCAGAGGGAGAGGAAACATATCTCAGAACAACCGTGGACTCTCGACAACTGGCATCAACATCTCAACTGGTTGAACGTCATCCTGGTCGTGCTTATCCCCCTCGCAGGGTGGGCAGTCGTTTTCTCCGGGCTAGTCCCCTTGCACAGGAACGTGCTATACTTCTCCATTTTCTACTTCGGGCTGGGTGGGATCTCAGTCACTGCAGGGTACCACAGATTGTGGTCTCATCGCTCGTACAACGCTGCCTGGCCACTGAGAGCCCTCTACGCCTTCTTCGGTGCCGCCTCCGTCGAGGGGTCCGTGAAATGGTGGGGCCACTCGCACAGAATTCACCACAGGTACACGGACACTCCAAGAGACCCCTACGACGCTCGCCAGGGGCTCTTCTACTCGCACATGGGGTGGATGATCGTTAAACCAAACCCAAAGTACAAGGCAAGAGCGGATATCTCGGACTTGCTAGAAGATTGGGTCGTTAGATTCCAACACACCCACTACATCATCATCATGTTGCTGAGCGCTTTCGTCGTCCCCACTCTCGCCTGCGGGTACTTCTTCAACGACTACTGGGGTGGGTTCCTATACGCCGGTGTCATCAGAGTGTTCTTGATCCAACAGGCCACTTTCTGCATCAACTCAATGGCTCACTACATCGGTACACAACCTTTCGACGACAGAAGAACTCCAAGGGACAACTGGATCACCGCTCTGTGCACCTTCGGCGAGGGGTACCATAACTTCCACCACGAGTTCCCCACCGACTACAGAAACGCCATCAAATGGTACCAGTACGACCCTACGAAGATCCTGATCTACACGACATCCCTGCTCGGGCTCGCCTGGGACTTGAAGAAGTTCTCCCAAAACGCCATCGAACAAGGTATCCTGCAACAGAAGGAGAAGAAACTGAACCGTGAGAGAAGCAAACTCAACTGGGGGCCCTCATTGAACAACTTGCCCGTGTGGGACAAAGCAGAGTTCGAGAGGAACCTATCCCAGAACCCTAACCTCGTCGTCATTGGTGGGATCATCCACGACGTCACAGGTTTTATCGAGGAGCACCCAGGTGGTGCACCACTACTGAATGACGCCCTGGGCAAGGACGCCACGAGCGCATTCACCGGTGGTGTTTACCGTCACTCGAACGCGGCTCACAACGTGCTGGCCAACATGAGAGTAGCGGTCGCCTCGGAGAAAGTGAACGCAGCGTACCTTTTCGCTGGGAGAAGAGGTGAACGTTACGACAAAAAGGGTAACTGAGCGATCGCTATAGAAATCGCTCCCGTCCCCATTACGTTTCCACAGTTTAGTTTATATTTGGGCAAACTTGCTCTTTTGCTCATCTACTCTATTTAAGTTTTTATTTATTATGTATAGAAAAAAGAAAAACAACGAAAACTACAGAATGATCTAG
>JANIWX010000095.1:0-38963 GCA_030705205.1 Huiozyma sinensis
CACGCTCTGAATACTAAAAAAATTACAGCTATTTAAGCTTGTTAGCAAACTATTTACCCAAGTTGCTCCGCTATACAAGTTGCATGAGTCGTGCAGATAAGAGTAAACTGTAAAACGCAAATGCTGTTCGTATTGTGGAGAAGCTTTGCGGCCTTGTAGTCATGACGAAGGAGAATTCCAGTGCGTTACACCTCAGAAAGCATCAGAAACCGTCTCTCATTAGCATTATTTTGCAAAAGAATATACCAGGTTGTGACCTATGTTGATACGTCCCCCATCAAGGTATGCATTTCCGTATTTCAATCATCCCCTTCCCTTCAAAATTACTTGGAATGTCTAACGTGTATCGATTGCTGATCCTCGTGGTGTAACCATTCTTTGTTCTGCTCAATGCAAAACATAACCAAAAAATAGCATAAACGCTTAGCCAAACGACATACCCCTTTGTGGTCCCGCTCTTCTCTTCATGAGCACCCTTCATTGCTCTACGTATCATTGGTGTTCAATGGACAGCGTGCGTTCAGTAGTAGGTTTCAAAAGGGCCTTGCCCTGTATCCGTCTGCTATTATCGGATATTAAAATGAACAAATATATATTCTTGAAAAAAGGGTCTATGTCGGTTACCCCAAAGAACGCGCTTTAAGAAGTGGGTTGTAGAAGTGCGATAGGGCCCATGATTAGAGGTAGCTTCGAGTCGCGGGGGTAACGGGGCTCGCTACAATGCAAGAGTTATAAACCACGTTGGAGCTCACGTCCAAAGAACACAAGACCGGGTGTGTAACACGCTTTTGACGTCTATCACCGACAGTTTTTAGGTCGTGTACGCACTCTTCCCTCATTTATAGCAGGTTGAAAGTCGGATGATCAAGAATAGCAATACCACAAACCTAGATGTTGTCGGTTCCTTTATTTACTGTTGTAAAGCACACGACTGACTGTGATACCGCTGTTAGGGGGCTTGATTTATCATACAAGATAAATAAGGGTTCCTCACTACACCGGTGCCCATTAATACAAGAGAAACACTTCTTTTTCTACCATTTCAATGTGTTGGGAACTATAGGTCCCAAACTCTATAGTTGTCCTTGAGATAAGCACATTTTTGTCTCACGTGAAAATGGGGAATTTTCACAACGATATTTTTCACTGGAAACGGTATATTTAAGGAGATCTCTAGATAGTGTTATGTACACTACATAGTTCTGTTTAGAGAGGCCGATACAATTTTCATAGAAGTCCTATCGCCTTGAGATTATGAATCCCGTCAGCGACCAATAAATTTGTTGAGCGAAAAATGGACTGTCTGGTTCTGTGAAAAGAGGAGGATGCACAAGTGAGTAGGAAGTTCGTCTCTTTCCTTAGAGAGCAACCTATTCCTTTTTGTCGTAACGGGTGAAGTTGGTTGGCCCAAGTGAATATTAAGAACGTTCCACAGGATTTCTACAATTATAGGCATAATGTGGCAGTTAGTACATTTGTCACCAATCTTCCTATCTGTCCCATTTTCAACTTCTTTTCTGATTTTTAGCTCAATCAGCGTGCTAGAGATGATTCGAACATTTTCAAACGGATGAATTTCGTCCACCGTGTATGTTTTTCCTTCCATCAGTCTTTTCATCAATATCTTCTCTTTCAGTCTAGCAGACGGCGAGTCAGTTATTTTGTCATTGATGAATGCATTGTCCAGGATACGTTTATCATTTTCACCATGAGTAAACATTTCTAAGTACACTAGGTGGAATAGTGTTGAACTGGCCACTTCTGCATCCGAGCAATTTTCATCAATGGTAATCCTATTCCACATATCATTGCGCTTCTTCTTGTGAAATTTGCCTCTAAGAAGCTCTTTCAAATAAGGAATACATGCGACCCCACTTCTTCCAGCGAAATCATATGTTAGCATATTTCCTTCCAGGGAAGGTATGGTGATATGACTTCTGAGAATCTCATCTTCAATTGGATTAATGGTCAATTCCTTTGTGAAGACGGTGAGATCATCAAAAATTTTTCCTCTCAGGTAACCCGACAGATCTCTGAGCCACAAGGTCACATCATCAATCTTCAAAAGTTTTTTATGAAACAGGGATGTTGACTGTTCATAGTAGAACTTGATCTCGTGTCCTTTTAAGTTTTTACACTCAAAGTACTGTCCATTCTCATCTTTTGAAACAGCGACATGGGGTTGAACATGCATTGATTCAGACATTTCAATTTGCAACATGCCATCGGTCAACGCTGGTTCTTGTTTGGGAGAATTTTTTTTTATTAGAACTTTCTTCTTGGTTACCATCCAAGATTGCTAGTTTGTTTTCCAATTTCTGGAGTTGGCTTGCAACCAATTCACTTAACTTTTGTGTGGCTGCATATGACTCTGCTCTTTCTGTGACTTTGATTTTTTCATCAGACAGAATTGAGTCTAGGTTATTGTCAAGCTCATTAATTTTTAGTTTGAGCTTGTGGATCCTTGCCTTCAAGGAACTGGCTTCCCCATCCTCTTGGCTAACGGCAGCGCTACCATACTGGTCGCTGACGGGATTCATAATCACAAGGCGATAGGACTTATATGAAAACTGTATCGGCTTCTCTAAACAGAACTATGTAGTGCACATAATACTATCTAGAGATATCGTTGTGAAGATTTTCCATCTTCACGTGAGACAAAAATGTACTTATCTCCAGGAAGATTATAGGGTTTGAACCTATAGTTTCCAACAAAATTGACTCTTCTTTGGACATAGTGCTTCCTGTACACCAAGATTGCACACACCAATGAATGTAAGTATACTCCTGGTAAAATCAGTAATGTGACATCTTTTGGAAACCTCGAAAGTTCAACAATTCAGCAATTTATTGAAAAGAAATGGTTTTGAAAATATGGCTATTGAGACTGAACCCCAATTTTCAAAAAAATTGAAAAATTGTATGGAGGGTTGGCCGAGTGGTCTAAGGCGGCAGACTTAAGATCTGTTGGACTGTGTCCGCGCGAGTTCGAACCTCGCATCCTTCAGTATTTTTTTGCTTCCCGTTCCCTCCATAGCAATGGTTCAACAGTCCCTCCTACCAGCGGTCAATGTAAGACCGTGACGAAGTATTCAATATTCCAGCGGTGCAGTCTCTTATACTGCACTATCTTTTCCGGTGCGAGCAATCTGTGCCATATTGAGGCTAAAACAATGCTGCTGCTGCGCTGCCGGAAACAACATCAATTTAACCCGAGCACAACACCAATGCGGATGAGTTAACGTTTTTGTATCTGCGTGAATGCAAATTCAATGTATCTATGAGGGTTTTAGGGCGTTCCGCGCAGTACTTAATCATGTTGCGATATTTATCTTCTAGTTAAGGTTTGGGGGATGAGGACTGACCAGAATCAACTCCCCGTCCCCCCTTGGACATGGAGTAAGGAAACACCTTTTTTGCTTTCAGACCAATTGAAACGGTAATAACTCCCTACTTCGTCCTGTGTAACGCCCGTCCTCCAATATAACACCGTTGCTCGCTGAGAGCAACCGCGCAACGACATCCTCCTTGAAGACTCAGCCCAGTAACCCTTCTCTTCATCGCAACGTCGGGGACGTGGGGGGGGGAATGACGTGGGGTGATCCTCTGGTTGTGTTGCTATACTAGTCACTATCGACGAAAGTGAAGCGATTGTGACCCTCGAGGAAACGATATATAAGGGGCGCAACATCTTCTGTTCGTTGACCTTTTGGAGAACAGATCTCCTTCCCTTGGGGTCACTACTGCAATCAACAAGCACATCCAGACTTGAACCATGGGTTTGATTGATAGATTGAAGAGCAAATTTGAACAGGTGCACATTGAGGTGCCCCACCACGACCATAAGCCCCCAATTAAAGACGAGAGAAGGGGCTCGGCGGCTGGCACAATTAACAAGAGGGAGATCTACAAGAACAGGTACAACTATGCGGTCAATCTGGGCTCTCTGTTTGTGTTGGAGTCATGGATCTACAACGACGTGTTCGAGGCTGGCGGCAATAGTGAGTATGAAGCCGTGGACAATCTGGTCACGAAGCAGAGTTACGATAGTGCGGTGGGAAAGCTTAGGGAACATTACAACAATTATATGAACCAAATCGACTGGAATTGGTTACAGCATGAAGCTGGTGCTACTGCTCTAAGGGTACCCATCGGGTACTGGCACGTCGATAACGGGAAGCTCTTGGGTGACTTACCGTTTTCTATGTTGACGAACGTTTACGAGGCGGCAAAGCCCTGGGACGTTTTGAAGGATCTGATTAGAAAGGCAGCGGAACACAACATTGGTATTTTAATCGACCTTCATGGACTGCCTGGGGGGGCCAATGGTGACGCTCACAGCGGTATACAGAATGGAACCCCATCGTTTTTCGGAACGGAAGAATATGTGAAAAAAATCTGCGACGACATCATTCCGTTTATTGTGCGCGACGTTTGTATCGGTAACGAGAACGTGATCGGTTTGCAGGTTGTAAATGAGGCAACGTTTAGCAACGATGCCACGCATGAAAAGGCGTATTACTTAAAGGCGTTCCAGATTATCCATGAGATGGACAACACTTTGCCCGTTGTGATCTCTGATGGCTGGTGGCCGGATCAATGGGCAGACTGGGTTCAACAGAATAACTTGCAACATCAGATAGTTATTGATTCACACGTTTACCGTACTTTCTCCGAGGAGGACAAGGCGAAGACTGCGGATCAGATTATCGCTGACGTGCCCAGGACCGTTAACTTCCCTAGAGACAGGGCGGACTTCATGGTAGGTGAGTTTTCCTGCGTTCTCTCCGAGGAGACATGGCAAAAAACTCCAGGAAATCGTGACGAGCACGTGAAAGCGTTTGGTAATGTCTTGACCCAGAGGTTTGCGCAGGTAGCAAGCTGGGGGTGGTTCTTCTGGACTTTGCAATTCCAGTGGGGTGACGGTGGTGAATGGGGGTTTGTCCCAATGATAAATAAGGGCTGCATCCCAAGGAACCCTGCTCGCAGTCTGGAAACTAACGAGGACGCCTTAACCAAAATGCTGGAGGAGAGCAGAGACGCCTTTGAGGGCGACAAATCATCATTTGAGCACGCGTTCAAGAAGGCCATTGCTGATAGCAAAACTTTCGACGAATTTAACCACTCCCAGATAGGAAGATGGACCGCCTGGGTCAACCAACAGAAACAAATACACGGGGGTGCCAAGAAAGATGACTGGGCCAAGGGATACCTCTGTGCCTTGGAAAAGATTTATACTTAGATGCCCTTGTACAATGGGAACAGTTAAAATGGCTACAAATTGCTGACGTGTTTATTTGCTACCTCTTGAAAAGTCAATTGCTAATATATAAGTGCACGTAGATATATAAACTTTTGTTAATTGCTCTTTTGTTTCCTTCATACTGTTACTCTTCTTCGCGTAACGTTGGGTTTTTGATCTTCTTTACTTTTTGGTAGAATAGGTTAAATTCTGAGTTGTTCAACATTGTACTTGACGCAGTGTAACCTCATAATGGTGCCAGTTTTTCTGACCTAAAGGTGGTGATCTGGAGTGTGCTCCGGATGCTTTTAGCTGGGCACAATCATGCGAAACAGTGGTGTATTGTTCAACTTTTTAGCTGTATACATACCACCAACGGGGCGTGCCAATGATGATCTCTGTGTAATTATTGTACATTGTGATTCAGCGTTGAATTCTGAAGGTCGCCGTTTCCCATTGAGAGGTTTAGCGTGCTACCTATTTGACACGTTTCGGTCAAATCTTGGATATATGCAAGATTCGTGCTGTAATGGACGCCCAAAAAAATGTCAATGGTGCACATCATACTTGAAATGACAGAATCTGCTTTAGTTGGATGTTCTACAAAATTGTGGTCTCCGGTACGCATTATTTTATGGGTTTATCCCGTGTATTTTTTTCCAGAATATGGTTGTCAGTTATTTTTCAAAAAATAGAAATTTCTGGGTCCTATAGTGTAGTGGTTATCACTTTCGGTTTTGATCCGGACAACCCCGGTTCGAATCCGGGTAGGACCTTTATTTTTTGCTTTTTGTTCAATATCAATTGTACATGGAGATCCCCAGATCACCCAAGTGACTGTGCCCCCCTCTCTTGTATACAGCTACATACAATATGAGCTATTACCCTTCTAACAGTCTTAATATAGTCATCCCACATTACGGATAGTATAATTTCTCCGCGTCGGGTGTCTAGTAAAACGTCATAAATAATGTTATATAAGTCTTTACCGTGCATACATAAAGAGAGCCTAGTGTGTTAGTCTCTCGTCGATCAGTAGAAGAGGTGACATAATATCGCAGGAGGCTATGGGTACACTGAGCAAAGAAGACAAGAGAGTAGCTCAAGAATCTAGCTCAACACTCTGCACCGCTTTGAGCTTAATGCATTTGGCGCTTAGCGTCACCCTCCACCTCTCCCGTATTCAAAAGTACAATATATAGATTAAATGCTGTCGATATTGATGAATGTGCTGCCCTCCCCTGCGTGGTATTTTAGAGTAATGCTAAATTTGAATAGTAATGATTGTCCATTGGATAGCCAAGATAGTAACGGTGGTAGCAGGCAAAGAAGCCAGAAAGCAAGGATTGGTTCTGAGTCCCCGTACTCCCACTTTCATTGTTTCTTGAGAGCGTCCAGCTCGCGTCTGAGCTCGTTCGCCTCTTTCCGAGCCAAGTTCAATTCGACCTGCAATTCCTTGGCCCTGCCGTAGGAGAGCATCTTTGCCATCTCTTTGTTTTCCCTGTTGAGCAACTCGAGTCTGACGACCATCTTGTGTGCCACGGCCTCCACGTCGTACCTGCCCGTCTTGGTGACCGAATTCGATGGGTCGAGCGCCACGGCGGTGAGCACACTCTCCAGCGTCTCCCTCGTGCTCTGGAGTTCTTTGTTGCGCGTAGCAACCTGCTCCGCAAGCCCCCTCACAACATCATCCAGCGAGGTTGGGACCCATTGGCCGTCCCCCGAGGGCCCGGATGCGGACCCGCGGGGCCGCGAACCTGCCTGCCCGAGCAACCTCTTGAGCGTCTGCACCTCCGCCTCGAGTGAATCGATCTGCGTGTTCCTAATTGCCAGCTCGAGCCGCACATCGCTTGCCAACAGTGTATCCTGTACTGGTGCTCCACCGGCACCGGCACTGGGGCGGCCGCCGCTCTCAGCCGCCGCGAAGGACATGTTCGCAAACGACGTGTCTATTGCGGGCTGCTGCTGTTGCTGCTGCTGCTGTTGCTGCTGCGGGTCAAACCCGTAGTTGGCGTAGTTCATACTGTGCAAAGAGAGAGTAACTGGGTGGCTGCGCTGACTACTGTACCCTTGCACCAACGCTCGTATGTGTCAACTGTTGTAGTAGAGGGAGGAGAGATGCGTTATAAACAGTCTATCACTTACGACGGCAGGTGAAAAATATCACGAACTGCTATAATAGTATAGGGGTTGCCAAGAACGACTTGGTTCGTGTATTAAGCCGAGTAGTCCTGTCGTTTTAGTCGATTGGACTGTCACCGAGGCCAGCAAGGACGATGGAGATTGATTGCAGAGACGCGGTGCCCGTGTACCACCACCCTGACGCGCGGTTGACCGAGGGGGTCACTTACATTGCTGAGACGGACACGCTTTACTGGGTCGATATCTACAAAGCGGAGGTGCACCGTGTGCGGGACTTGCAAGGGGACACTGCACACACGTTTGCGGAGAAGCATACGGTTTTCACTGCTAGTCGTGGGACGTATTCGAGGGACCCCAATGCGGTACCCTACCCTGACAGCGAGCTGCGCGAGTCCATCGGTGTCGTGTTCCCTGACCACGGGGATTCCAACGTCGTTTATTTCGCCGCGAAGTTCGGGATTGGGCGTGTGGATTTATCCAGGAACTACTGGGAGTACTTGGTACTGTACGAGTGGTGTCCCGAGCTGACGTTGGACCGTGTGCGGAAACTGCGCTCGAACGACGGGAACGTCTCCCCCTGTGGGAAGTACATCTTCGTTGGGATCATGCGGGACTTCCCCTACCCTGTGGACGACTCCGGGTGTATCCTGCGTGTGTCTTTGGAGACACGCACCCTCGAGATTGTATGGGACCATATCCGGATTGCGAACTCTCTGCATTGGAACGCTCGCGGGGACCGTATGTACGTCACGGACTCGCTTGCGTTCTGTCTGTGGGAGTGCCCCTACGACAACGCCACCGCTACACTCGACAGAACTGCCGCCAGGAGACGCATCGACATCAGAGCAAACACCCCAGCACAATTCACCTCCCCAGAACCGGATGGGAGCCAATTGGACGCACAAAATGGGCTCCTCTACGTGTGCGTGTGGTCCACTGGGAGCGTGCAAGTGTACGACACGGGCACGGGCAAGTTCCTCGCACGCATCCTGCTCCCCGAGACCACGATGCGCACCTCCTGCTGCTGTCTCGTCGGCACCCAACTGTACGTGACCACCGCCAACGAGGACATCGACAGCGCAACCACTGCCACCGCAGACCCGCACGGCGGATGCCTGTACCGCCTGGACCTGCCGGCGCTACCAGACCGCGAAACTGCTAGCGCCGCACTGCAGTCCTCGAAACGGCCGTTGAAAGCGACATGAAAAACCGCCCACCGTGCGGCGCTACCACCCCGCATTCTGTGTCCCAAAGCGGAAATTCCCCGGACTTAAAAAAAAAAAGAAAAAAGAAACGACTTTCTCCGTTCGAGCGAAGATCGGCGTTTCTTTTTCTCTTTGAGAGGGGGCATCGCCTCTATATATATAAGCGTATGTACACCTGGTACTTGTGCTTGAGCTTGTGCTTGTGCAACGAGAATGAGTCGATTGGCGCTTGGAGGGCACTTGCAGGAGGAGATGTTGGAGGCTGGGGTTGGTTCTTTGCAGGGCGACATGGGCCCGAGTGTGTCTCGGGCGATAGAGGCGCGGGACAACGTGCAGTTCGAGAAACTGTCGTACTGTCTCAAGCGGACGGGCCACGGGTTGACGCGTGGCGGCGGCGGTGCCGGCAGCGGCGGTCGGTCGCAGGATACGCTCGTTGCGTACCGGCAGGGCCCGCGCGGGGTGCGTGCGAGGCGACGGCCCAGGAGACGGCTCAGCTACGATGAGTCCGCTGGCGGGTTGCTCCCGGCAGATTTGCTCGCGATGAAGGATGATAACGATCTGTCGATAGTCGTGCCCGGGAAGTACGTCGATTACCTCAACTACAACTGGAGGGGGGACGTCCGCGAGTTGTGGAACTCTTGGAAGTTTTTGGCCATGTGGAAACGTATGGTCAGCGGGAAGTTTAGGGGGGATATACCGGACCTGGTGACCATTGGCAGGCTCGAGAACATTATATGGCGTATATGGTTGCTGCTAATGCGCAGCAGACGTAGTGCGGGGACCGCGGGTGCCGCACGCAAACATGAGGTGGTGCTCCCGGAGGGTGACGTGCCCTGGCTCTACGGGCCCATCGTCACATCCGATTACTCAAGCGTGGACGTGACGGCAAGGGGCACGGCTAGGGAGACTGCTGCGCCCGCGGACATCGGCACAGACGACACGCTCAAACCTATACTCAAGAAGACGGCGCTCGGAGAACAGATCGTCGAAAACTCGATATGGAAACTGAAACAGATGCACCAGTGGAAACAGAGGGCCAACGCAGAGATTGTTGCCTCCGAAAAATCAATACTTCGAGATGTGACAAGCACGGATAGTACACGTTCCAGGCATATCACATTCGACACTACAGTACACCAGTACATTGCTCTCTCCAACTCCATTTCGCCCTTACACTCCTCCATCAGACTGCTGCCGGACACTCACTTGAACTACAGTTCCGACGAGGACAGCGACACTGAGGGGAACGCCAATGGAGACAACGGAGTGAATGGTGACGGTACAGAAAATGGTGACGGTGCAGAGCAACATTGGCAGGGGGGGACAGCCGCAACGCGCAACGCCGTGTCACATAACACTTCAAGAAGCCACACGTACTTCTACGATTACAACTCAGTGTACACAAACGACGTGTCCAACGTGATCCCCTGCACAGACCCCCACGCAGACGTTCTGGACGTCCCGGAAAACCTCAACTTTTTAGGGCTAAGCGATAACGAGACACTAGTACGTCCCCTGGAGGTCGATGCCACGACCCACGTTGCGGCACCACCACCATTGTCGCCGCGCCTGGACGGGACAGAACAGCAACCACCGGTGTCCCCCCTGCAGGTCACAAAGACACGGGACTTCATCACGGGTGAGTTTCTACAGGCAGCGGAGAACCCAGCAACGCCCGTCTTGCATCCACGACCCGCGTTCAAGCACAGCGTCTCGAGCTCTACGTTCGTGCTCACCTCGGACGACGAGGACAACGCGCTGATGGACGAACCCATCCCGAGGGAGGACGACGACCTCGTGTACGCACGGATGCTGGGCCAGCGATCCCTCTCCACGTCGAACTACACGACCACTTCAGTCGAGGAGAACAACGGCAACCTGTCAGAGATCGATTACGAGGAGGACCCCGCTTCGGAGTTCAGCGCGAAAGTGGGACTCGCAAGACAGTGGGACCCGAGCACTCTGAACGGGTGATTTGCCCTCTGCGGACTACAGCAATAGACATTCTCCCTCGCATCCACTACCTTACCAGTATATATCTTTTAGTATTCTTTTAATAGTTAATAGTCTCTTCCTTTGTGAGTGAACGGATAGCCCTACTCCCGAGAGCAAGGCAGGTAGATGGATGAGAGTGTCGAGGAGGCCGTGTTCAAGTACGTCCGACAACTGGAGGTGGACGAGGAGCTCTCTCAGGACGATGACGGCACGAATATCGACTGGTACCTGAGGCTATTGCCCACGACGCAACGCGATGGGGCCACACCCCACAGGGGGGACGATGCCCTCAAAGGGGACTCGAACGCGACTGTCGATCCAGAACTCAAATCTATGGACCGGACAGGTGCAGGGGGGGCGCAAACTCCACAGATCGGACCGTCCGGTGGCACCGCGCTGCGATTAGCTCCCTTCAAAGAGATCCTGCCAAAGGTCAGGAACTTCAACGGTCCGGAGCAACAGCAGCAGCGGGAACGGGGGTTCCCCGCGGCGGAGGTGCAACGGCTTAGGGACGAGATCGTCGCCGATGTGAACAAGATTCTCCCGCGGGTGCAGGGGGCCAACAAGTTCACCGTGGAGGAGGATAGACTTGTGTACCGGTTTGCTAAGAAGTATTGTCGCATCACAAAGCTCGATGCGGGACAGTTCCGCGACCTTGTGTGGAAGACGTCGCAGAATGACACTGTGGAGTCCACCACCTTTTGGAAATCCATGTTTGCGATCTTACCGCACAGATCGCACTCGTCCATCTGCAAGCATCTGAGGCGGCTGTTTAACGATTTCGGCAAGACTGGTAAATGGGATCCGGAAGAGGACAAGTTACTGAATGATCTGTGCACAGAGGGCGGGCTCGTTGGGAAATGGGTGCGCGTTGGACAGATTTTGAAGAGAGTGCCCGACGATTGCAGGGACCGATGGAGAAACTACGTCAGTTGCAGGGGTAGGCAGCGGATGAACGAATGGTCCCCCGAGGAGGAGGAGAAACTCAGGGCCGTTGTCCACAATGTACTTGAAACGAAAAACGACACAGAGAGAGATCCGCTAAGGGACGAAACACTTTTCAACAGTCTGATAAATTGGGCAGAGATCAGCGAGCTGATGGGGAGAACAAGGTCGAGAATTCAGTGCAGGTACAAGTGGAACAAATTGGTTAAGAGGGCGATGGTCGAAAAGTTGGCCACTATGGATAAGAAAACTCTAAGTTGGCTTTTCTCAGAGATTCAGCTGTACAATTCGGTAAACGATATCGAATGGACACAGCTCTCCGAAGGGACTCACGGCGCCTGGAGCGCTGCCGAGTTGAAGCTTTGTTTTGAGAAACGGATCAAGAAACATAAACGGTATGCATCTGCCAAACTCAGTGATCTCTGCAAGGATGTCCTGAACGAAACGGTAACTGCGAAGGTCCACTCTAAATGAACCCGGGCTCTCCCCTGGTGGCTACATTTATAGATTTTGTATTTGTATATAATGATGTATATTAATAATGGTTGGTTAAGGTTGGGGAATTGACTCCCACATACATGATAACCAAATGTGTGAAAAGCTTAGAATTTGTGGAACTGCTTGTTGGCAGCCTTACCCAAAGCTGGGGTGACTTTCAAGACGTTGAATCTGACGGTCTTGGAGATTGGTCTACATTGACCAGCGGTGACGATGTCGCCGATCTGGGCACGGAACGCTGGAGAAATGTGGACTGGAACGTTCTTGTGTCTCTTCTCGTATCTGTTATATTTTGGAACGTAATGCAAATAGTTTCTTCTGATGATGATGGTACGGTGCATCTTGGTGGAAACAACGGTACCGGTCAAAATCTTACCACGGATGGAAATGTCACCAACGAATGGACA
The DNA here is from genome assembly GCA_030705205.1 of Huiozyma sinensis. Classification (NCBI taxonomy): domain Eukaryota; kingdom Fungi; phylum Ascomycota; class Saccharomycetes; order Saccharomycetales; family Saccharomycetaceae; genus Huiozyma; species Huiozyma sinensis. Next base: position 12,435 of record JANIWX010000095.1, read on the forward strand.
CTTCTTGTCGATGTAAGAACCTTCAATGGCGGTCTTTGGGGTCTTGTAACCTAGACCGGCATTCTTGTACCATCTCTTGGTTCTTCTGTTGGTCTTTACCTTTGGGTTGGTGAAGATATGTGGTTGCTAATAATAAACGGCGCAATAAGCTTGCATGAGTTGTTAGTAAAAATATTGTTCAATTTTGTGGGGCTGTGGAAAAGCAACTGTACAAATCGATGGGGAACCGGTACCATATACCATAGCAATGATAACTCTCCCATTTTTCCAAGAGTATCAATTTCCACTGCATCGACTGGCATCGATATCCCATCCATCATCGGATTCAATTCTGCATTTGCAGTCTAGCGCAATTCATCCCCAAAATTCCTTAATCTTCCAAACATACCTTTTGGAAAGCTCTTTCGTATTGAACAGTTAATTCAGTGGACATCTCGTGGTACTGCTACCTTTTCAATGCTACCAACTGCCGCTAAATAATAACAATATATCTCACACACCTGCACTATATCAATCTGACCTTTGTTATTAACCTTCACCTAATAACAAACTTGGCCCAATGCGGAAAGTGAATCTTCCCTCGTAACCGGACACGCTGGGCTCCAGGCTCCAGGCTCCAGGCAGGGCTTACGGGACTGTGGTGGGTCTTCCAGGCTGGAAGGAAATGGGTTTCCCCGCGGTGAAGAGACCCTCTGGGCAGGAGACCCCCGAGAGGAACTCGCTCTGGGCTCAGCTGTTACAAAAGAGGAAATTATTTTATTTTTCGGTTAAAAAAATAAAAAAATACAAAAATGTACGGATGTTATATTCAAAACTGTCCCAAGAAAAACAAGAGTAGTGTAGTGTTGCAACTTCATGAACTACTCTCGTTACCGTCCCTGCAGTCAACTGTTCAGCTTGTCGCTTTCCAGTCGGTCGTAGACGGATTTGGCTGTCAAAAGTATGTCAAAAATAAATGTGTGGCCACCGTTCAGTCTCAGTGTCAGAGAAACCGCCTTTATGAACTCCAGGTACCGTTCGATGACCAATTTATCACTCAAATGTTGGCAGTAGACGTTTAGACTCGGGACGTGATACCCAGATGTGTCCTTGGTATTTGGGTCTCGAACAGTCGAATGGCGCGGGACAATTTGTAACTCGACGAACTTCTCCACTTGGAAAACGAGTTCACTGGGGTTCTCTTCGAAATCCGAATACGACTTGTGAAGCTCGTTCTCCAAACACACTTTATTGAAAACAGCAAGTTCGTGGTAGAATTTCTCAATGTAATTGGAATCGTCTGGAATTTGCCTATACTCGTGCTGTACAATGCTCCCCTTAAATCTGGATTTGTCGAAGTGGTCTTGAGGCGGGATGATTACTCTTCTGGATACTGCACTGGAGCGCGGCGCGAAACCACTGTGGATACACCTCAGGAAACTGCGGGTGAACATCGTTCGAATCATTAATAAAATGAAACGCTGAGACTGCGGGGAAATTCATGCACAGGGTGTTGATCTCCAACCCTTTATTGTTATGTGAGTCTGCCGTTCGTGCGGCAGACAGAAAACGATGAGCAATTAGAATAAGCTTAGAATTTCAACAGGCTCGCCAATTCAAGAAAGGGCAATAGCCACACCTTGTCCGGGTTGTGGGTCCTTTTCAAAATGGGGACTGGTGTTATCTGGTACACCCTCCACGCTTTTTGGTCCCTTTCTGTAAAACTGTCACGTACTTTTAGGTGCAACTTTATTGAGGAATTGCTCGACCTAAGATTTTTCTCTGCTTCTACTTGTTTTGTTCAACAAAGATCGTGTCCAAGCACTGTATTGCCTCGTTTTTCTTTCCCCGTTAGAAGCTCTAATATTGGGAATTGTGGTTTTGTGTCTCAAATGATTTCCCGTCACTAAATATAAAAAAAAGGGTTTTTAAAGTATTAGTTTCTCGAGGAACACACCAAAGAGCAGATCAAGAGGATTATTGCTGGACTAGGGTAGTTTTCCACGAGCTTAATAGTCGTTTGTTGTTTCTACCGTTGCTGATCAATTAGTAGCTATACTATTGCTAGATATGAGTGTTGTTGCCGCCAAGCTGCAAGATACTTCAACTACCACTAATTCAGACGAAAACAGTCACACTAAGCATACTTTTAGAAAGTGGTTCCATGGAACGGCGAAAGATCTGGGGAAATCATTCAAAGGGATGGCTAAAGATAGTAAATGGGACGAGTTGAGCTTCACTTCCAATAGATCGGCTGGCGTTACACCACCCGATTTAAATCTTGTCCCGTCATTGAACCTAGTCGATAGTCCTGAGATAAACCTAGTGAAGGATAATTTGGCAGCAATGGATCAGCCTCAGATTTCCAAAAGGCAGAGATTGAAAGCGCATTTAAGGTTCAGTTTTGAAAAGTTTAAAGCTATCGGCAAGAGTAAAATGACCTCTGAGACAAGAAAGGGGAACAGTGACGATAAGACGACCGATGACAAGAACTCGGTCACAAGTGCGCTTTCTGAACAAGAGGATGTCGCGTGTTACAAATACTTCAAATCAAACCCTCAGCAACTATCTCTACTTTTTGAGGAAACCATGAAAAATAAGAGTGTGACCAGCTTAGAGGAAGTCATAGCACGAGAAAAGGAACAATTCACTAAATTTGGCCCCACCGGTTTCCAAATTGGATGTAAGCGTGCATTCAACGTCTACAAGGGAGACGAGCCCTCTTTACTGAGTAGTGAGGGGGATATATCGGATAACTTATCTACCTCAGACGCGGAAGTCGGACAAGAGAAAGAACTGAAAGGTAGATCGGCAAATAGCGATTGCGAAACAGGATCCTTTAAACGATTGCACAGTTCTGAGAAAAACGAAGAGTATCCAAGTAAACGCCATTGTCATGAATCTGCTGTGTCGCCGACAAGTGAGTTGGAACCCAATGACCGCATCCAGGATAACAACGAGGATATGAAGAGCGATGACGATTCGGATTCTAAGGAGAAATTGGTTGTTGTTAACTGTGCCTCCTCAAACGAAAATAAAAGTAGTACTATTGAAGGATATGCTGATAGTTCCACAACCGATAACGAGTCGGTATCTGAATGTTCCGTTGCGACCTCCTCATCTGCCTCGAGTAAGATATATTCTATTCCAACAGGCAAAGAACAACGGTGTCATTGGACGGTGAGTAGACTCCTGGGAAATCTAAAGGATGGGACACTTACCGAGAGAAAGTTAGACTCTCTCAATAAGAAGGGCAACGTAAGCAGGTCTCTAGCGTACCAGAAAGTCGATTTCTTTCAAAAATTACCAGACGGGTTTTTTGATAACAGCAGTTTGCAAAGTGACGATGACTGTTCCGGGAAAGACCAAGTTGACGCAGATAGTACCATTGAAAAGAAAATTGGCCAACTGACTGTAAGATTTAATGACAAGTGCAGCCTATTTGTGTACAATGCTAAGAGGAGACCAGTAACTGTCTGCACCGAAGCCAAACTTTCCCGTGAACCAAGACCGATCCTGAAGAGGAAAGAGAACGTTTCGGAACTATCAGAATCAATGAGAGTAAAAAAATGTGACTCAGTAAGGACTGAAACATTTTTGGATTATTTCAATCAGTATGAAAATAAAAGACTCAAGGAAGACAACGACTGTCGCAAAGTAAGAATGAAACAACTGCTCAAGTATTACAACAACAACTCACGCGCCCCAACTGCTGAAGCTTATTCCACTAATGAACTCTCACTACAAGTTACAAGTAACGGGTCTTGTTCAAGGAAGTTACTGGGCGTGTCCATGAAAAGTTGAACTACGGCTACTTCTGATAATAGAAGGGAATTGCATATTTTAAATAATCACAGTAAGTAGAAGCAAACTGGATAAATGTGCTTCACAGCTATTACGAACCCACTGTACTTTGTGTAGTCAAAAAGTTCAAAAAAAATAAAAAAGTACTCCTCATAGGGGGCTCGAACCCCTGACATTTCGGTTATCCTTGCTTAAACAAAGTGTTTAAAAGCCGAACGCTCTACCAACTGAGCTAACAAGGACGAGTACTCAAAAATTTTATTTTTTTGGAGATATTTATATACTTAAATCAAAAATAAGGGTTTTGGACAATAAAATTTATACCAATCACTATTACAGCTGGTAAATTACAAACAATAAACTCAATTAACATGTGTATCTGAATAGCTAAGAAAACAAGAATTTAGGATCCTCTTTTTGATAAAGTTTTGAATTTGTAAATTTCCTGAGGTGTAACCGTGTCGGTCTACTTGTCTCCAGGCAGGGAATGATTGTCTGGCGGACAGTTTCTAGATTTTGTAAAAGCTGCCTCATTATTAACACTCGATACTTAGGTAGAAAAACTGCAATTATGATAGAAGACCAGTGTTGTGGATGCTGTTGTTTTCTAATATATTGTTCGAAACTCAAACAAGCTGTCACAAAATCACCGAGGATTTCAAGCAAATTACAAGTACTGTCTGAATAAGGTGCCAAAAATTTTCAGAGCTGTAGTTTGTGGTCTTTGCGGAGTTTTGTTTCTGTTTTGAGCTTTTTTCTTTTTGATATGGTTATACAAACTCTTGAACGTTGGTCCTTCATTTATCTTTGATCGTCTACGACAAATCGGAATCAAAACACCGACACTTTCCCCACTTTACTGTAACAGATCTTTTAAAAGATGAGAAGCCAACTTACTGTCTCAAATTATACCTTGGCACTCCCTACGCTTTCCTTGGAATGTCGTTGGAAAGGCTGCATTAAATACGAAAAAAGACAACTTTTCAGTAACTTGCCCCAGTCATTGCAAATTTGGTTAGTATATAAAAGTAGTTGGTGTCCTTGGCGGACACAGAGTCCTTCAAGATGTGTACTGGGTTGACGAGCAAGAACGGCATTGCCGAATGGGCCTTTCAAGAAGAGATCAAAAAAATGTATCCATGGAATACTACCAAACCGAAAATATGAGCTTTTGAGTTAGATAGGTTTGGTCCTTAATACGACGGTATTTGGGTCAACCGCTAGACACATGGATCGTAAATGACAGTTTACTTTTTTCTGTCATCGTTGTTGATTGTGAGGTATATTCTCACCCCCAAATAGTGAGAGCAACAAAGACAAATCCGCAGTCAAAGAAGATAGCTTGTAGATACGTATGTATATACTAGCTGGTACTGAGGATATGATGCTTCGTCGGTCCTAATTGGACTCTGTGCTACTCGGCTGTCAGGGTGCAATGAAATCTCTCACGATTTTAGATAAAAGTTCAAATTTCTGAATTATTAAGAAACATCTCAAATTTGACAAAGGGTGGTCGAATAGCTCTAACACACACATATGTTTGTTAGTCCGAGAACAGTTAGAACCTTACGAGGTATACAATGTCATACTGTTCGAACGGTTGCCACCAAGTATACAGTTGTCCAGCAGTTGACTGCAGACTCCGGTACAAAGCTACAATTAACAAACGAAATCAAGGTACTTGATAAAGTGCTCAATGCTGTGAGTCATAACAGTTCAATGCTGTATAAGGGCAAATACAGGAATACTCCACAAATTATAGGGGCTCAAGACTACGGTCAGTTGCAGCATGTAGCGAATGGTCTTGTTGAATCGCTTGAAAGACAAGATGTATTGAATTCGCACTGGACAGGCAAAACCAACATTGGAAAAATTGCATTACAGCTGTTCTTGGATTGCCATAAGGATAATGTTACGCCGTTAGCTAGCTCTCTTGCATGCAGTTTATTACAGCAGTTTCTTCAGTACCCTTACAAATCCACGGTACAAGGAATGATCAACAGCCTGAAGAAAGTACAAGCTTTCCTGCATGACAACAAGCTGACTATCAACGATAGTCACGACATAGATATCCTCATCGGTCACTTGACACATAGTCCGAAAGATGCGAAACTTGTACGGGAGGTTATGCAAGCTGTCAATTATGAGCTATTCTCAGATGATATCGTCAGAGTAGTTCGAGGCAAAAGAACAACTGATGAGATTGATATTTCGAAGGGGTGGAAATTCACTGTTGGGTTGCTGAATGAAAGTGAACCGTATCTGAGATCTATCGATATCCAAAAAAATAAACTGGTGTCTGCTAACGAGCCGTTGTTGGTTCTTGTGTATGACGGTACTCTAAGAGAGGCAAACAAGATTCTCCCCACTCTTACTTACATGAACAAAGTTGAGAAATCCTTGTTACTGATTGTCACTGACAATTGTGTCGGAGAGGCGTTGGCGAGCATCACGATAAACAACAATAGGAATAAACGGAAGGGGTCAAAGGTACGAACTTATGTAATGAGGTATAACGAGAAAGACAACGGCGGTCTATTTGTACAGGAGAACACCCCATTACTGGATTTTTTGGAGCTACCTAACCAAATGCACAGTGTGTATTCTCCTGAATTTAGTGAGATGGTACCCAGTACGATCAATGCTCAGCAATATTTTGGAAGCGTAGAATCGTTGAAGGCCACTACGGGGGAAATCTTTCTCTACAATTCTTCGCATGATAAGTCATCGGACGATGCCCATTTGAGAACCACCATTACTGTTAATGTCGGGGGTGAAAACGAAATTGAAATCGATCAGAGAAGGCACTCATTGGACAATCTTATAAACAATGTCCTATGTCACGGTTTGAAGGACGGGTTTGTTCCTACGTACGGTGTTGCGTTAGTAAAATGTATCCCGATGTTGAGCGCATCATTGGAGCACATTGATGGGGACCGCCAGATAGGCGACCGCTTAGATGCAAAGTTAGGCGTGGGCGCTACACTTTCGAGTCTCCCCATCGTCATGGAAAGTGCTCTCAAGAACATGTACGGGCTTAATCGCTTCACAGCCACCAGCTTAATCTCTCAAACCGTCGATAACGGGAAGTTCACCATGGCACAGCTATCCGTAAAGGGGGGTGTCATTGATATGCTGAAGACAGGAGCCCTCGAGCCCTGGAACAAGATGGATGCCACGTTGAGTGGTATCGTTAATTTCCTTACATTGCTAAGTAGTTGCGACGTGGCCGTGTCTCGTGTTTTCACAAAACCTTCAAAGACACCCAGATCCTGAAGCACCTTATCGGTTACGCCCAGGAGCATGTATATATCGCCACAAACGTAAGTACCGCTTCTCTTAAGTGGTTCAAGAGGTCCTTTTGATGTAACCCCTTTTCGAACTCTCAACATCAACTTTTCATTTACATAAAAGGGAAAGCTGCAACTCGCTGAAACGGCGATCTGTCAGGACTGACTCTCGGACTTTGTCTCTCCTGTTGATCGACCTTGGCTTAATAGAGGCAAGTGAGAAAGCAACATGACGTTCGTTGCGAGCCTTGTGTACAACGTGAGGAAAGTGGTGATCCCACTAGTTTCCATGATTGTTTTCATCGAGAATATACTCCTGCTGATGGTTATTCAGGTCCCGACAGTCTACTGTCTGCCCACAAACTCTGCTTTGGCGCAGTCACTCCTGGACTTTACTAAGAAGCTGTTTGTGATTACGCTAACTTCGATCTTATCTGTCGTGGCCCCAGCCCATGTGAGAATCACGACAGACAATGAGAGTATCCCTGCTGGGACAATCTATATGGATATTGCCAAGGGGAGGGTGTCCTCACAACTGCGTCCCGACTCGGTCACCATTTGCAACCACCAGATTTACACAGATTGGATCTACCTGTGGTGGCTTGCATATACTTCCAACTTAGGGGGCAGGGTGCACATAATGTTGAAGAAGTCGTTGCGTAGGATCCCTATCCTGGGTTTCGGGATGAAGAATTTCAAGTTCCTATTCATGAACCGGAAATGGGCTGATGACCGTGTCAATGTGGTCAATAACTTGAGGGAACTAGACGCCAACGCTAGAGGGTTAGGCCCCCTTCACGGCGGGAAGCCCATGACCACCACCGAGAACGGCACTAAAATTTGGAACCAAAGCACGCACCCAAGTTACACTGAAAAACTGAGAGGCGATAGATTCTGGCCATATAACTTTATTCTGTTCCCTGAAGGTACGAATTTGACCCAAAACACAAGAAACAAGACCGAAATCTACGCGAAGAAAGTTAATAAGACACCCTTTAGACACGTTTTGATGCCGCATGTTACTGGGCTGAAATTCACCTTGGAAACCCTGGAGCCCAGTTTAGACATTTTGTACGATGTCACCGTCGCCTACTCTGGCGTCAAGCCCTCAGGGTATGCCGCTGACAACTATGGTCTGAAAAACATTTTCTTGGAGGGGCAATATCCAAAGTTGGTCGACATTTACGTGAGAGCTTTCGATATCAAAAGCATTCCATTAAAAGATGATGAACAATTCGAGAAGTGGGTTGAGAAGGTCTGGGCCGAAAAAGATGAGCTCATGAATAACTATTACGAGACAGGCGGGTTCGCTTTAGACCCAGCCAAAACCAGCTCTATCACGAGCGTGTTCAACGTTTGCAGATATGAATTTGTGATGATCTCGATACTACCTTTCATCACGTTACTATGGATGTTGAAATCTTTCTTCTACTCGTTCTTCTAAAAATAGTAAGTGGCGTATCGTTGCTATTCTTTGTTGTTGTTTTTCAGTGCTAGAAAGGAAATCAACACAACCTTGTTCTTATGTGTAATACTAGCACTGTTAATTCACTAATGTAATAAGATAATCAGTTTCTATAAGGCAAGATAAATCTCTATTTATGGTAATACTAATTTATTGATTTACAGCTTAACTTTTTGGCTCTCGATAGCATTCCAGTCATCGTCCGTTAATAGCCGATAGCTCTTATAGTCCTTCAACCAAAATAACGTATCCTTACCAGACGTTCCATGGGGAAGTTTTTGATCTCTGTAGATTTTTTTGACTACTTTGTGATTATCCGTCATTTTAATCTCGTCCACAAACTTGACGATTACTGGGATAGCATATTTTGGTAACGCATTGGACAAGCCTAGCAAAAGTTTGTTCAATAAAGCAACTTTTTCTTCGTTGGAAGCTTCTACCATATTGTCAACGAGACGGATCACAGCGAACCCTGCCCTGCCTTCATATTTCGGTATTTTTATGCCCACAACAGCTACTTGCTTTACTACATTCTCAGTATTGGCGGATATCTGGTCTTCCACTTGGGATGTAGAAACATTCTCGGATTTCCAACGGAAGGTATCCCCCATTCTGTCAAGGAAATACCAAAAGCCGTATTTATCCGCCTTTAGGAGATCACCACATCTGTACCAGGCATCGCCTTTCCTAAATACATTTCTCAGCACTTTAGATTTGGTTTCCCGTTCATTGCCCAAGTATCCTTGGAAGGAAGTTTCGGGCTTTCTGGGGAAGAAGATTCTCATTAGCATTTCACCAGGTTCATCGACACCAGCCACCTCGCAGAATCCTTTCTCGTTCCGGTAAATCAATGAATCGTCATCCTTTTCCACTTTAACTAAAGTTTGCTGGTACTGTAAGAAAAACTGAATAATCGCACCGTAGTTTCTACAGGCGCCAACTCCAAAGTCTCCTCTTTGGAAGGTGGTGGTTGCAAATGGAGCCTCAGTGGCCGCGTAAAATTCTGCAATAACCTCGATGTTGAACCTCGTGCGAAACTGCTGCCAGATATCTATTCTCAGGCCGTTCCCATACGCAACTTTGGCACAATGCATAGATTCATATTTGGAAGGGGTGGTGTGCAGCAAGTACCTGCAAACTTCCCCCACATACTGGACGTGAGTCGCTTCGGTCATGTACACCTGTTTCCAAAAATTGGACGCTGAAAACTTAGGAGCTAGCGCAATGCAGCCACCTTGAGATAAGATGGCGCAGGCCCCCAGTAAGGCAGCGGTAGAGTGGAACAAAGGCATGCTGGTAAACACGGTACTTTGATTGTGCATGTGCAAAACATGCCCGAACAGTTTGCAGCCAACTGAAGACTTTCTCCAGGACATAATAGCAGATTTGGGCAACCCAGTGGTTCCTGAGGTGTAAATTAGCATAGAAGGTTTATAATCGGTAAGCCCCTCTGGGGATCTAACCTCATCTTTTTGCAGAAATTTTGGTGCGGTCGCATCCTTGATGGTATTGTAAAGGTCGTTTTCGTCTAAGTAGTTCAGCATCACGTCGGGCAATGCGTTCTTGACCTCCTCCTCGCACGCCTGGATGGATTGACTCGCATCGGGATCGATGAATACCTGTGTGATATTGGATATCTTAAGAGAATGCAACAGGGGTTCGCCCATGGTATTATAGTTTAGAAATGCAGGGACTGCACCCAAGTTCCAAATGGCAAACCATAGAAAGATAAATAGCGGTTTGTTTGTGCAATCGATCGCAATATGGTCACCGGCCTCGACATTGTAGGTGAAGTTCAAAATGTACGACAGTCTCAGTACAATATCGTACATCTCCTTGTATGTATATGACTCCAACTCAAATTCACCCTTGGCAGCCAAGGGTCTAGTATAGCGAATAGCCACGTTATCTCCCTGCTTCTGTACCTGGCTGGTGAAAATGTACCAATTCTGGAATCTGTGTCTCCTAACCTTGTAAATGTACTCGAATACATAGTAGAAGAAGGTTGGAATGATATAAAAGTCCTCACTAATCCCATAGCGCCGGTTCACTTTTGACAGGTAATCGCCACAGCTCCAGCACAATAACTTGTTGAAGGGAAACAGTATTAAGCGAATAAGTCTAAACAGTAGCGTGAAAATTCTCGACAGAATGAATCCCAGTATATTTAGAATCGCGGGCATGGCAGAAACAGTAAGGAGGGTGGAGAACCCAAAGGAAGAAGAAAAAGAAAGATAGTAAAGCTGAAAGGTAGTGACCACTCCTCTACCGCATGCGAAATACAGCTTACTTTTAAAGGTTTCTGGACTTCAAAGTTCGAGCGTCTTTCTCTGTTTTTTTGTTGTTTTTTTGATGAATATTTTATTCAGTCTCCGGTGTCACAAATTAGTCGTCGCTCATCGAAAAAACTGAGTACTTAAGCATATATAAAACAGTGGTGAGGTAGACAATACACTAAACTTTTGATGCAAATGAAGATGATTCGCTAGAATAGTATTTGTGGTTGGTGTTGGTTATCGGTTCTGTGTCGGCAAGCTGTTCTCTGACCTTTTTCCATTCGTGCAACCACAATATGATGGAAATGAGAAGTAAGAACACGAAGGCGGTCCACGACATTGCTGCGCCCTTTCTACCCTTGTGTACCTTTATTATTCCCATACTGGCAGCGGGTACCAGACGGTAACTGGCATGGATGCCTATATGCGTCCAGATTGCACCCATCCCCCATATGAGATCGAGAACTAGGCTTAGAATCAGAACGAATTTTACGATCACGTCCTTTAAGGGAATGTGTGGGATTGCCAGGTACAGTAGTGTCAAAAATTGTATGATGGATAAGATGACTGTGGCCATCAAAATATACGGATGAATGACGTTTACAGAGGTCAACTCGGCAAGCTTCAGGATGTTTAGTGTTGAAGGCGTGCTACCAGCTGCCGAGTTTTTGTTGAACACTTCCACGGCGACATCGCTATAAAGTGGTACTCTGGTCAGGTTTTTCCTAGGGTAACACACGGATGCTACTTGTTGGTTCGATATTTTGTATCCGGAGGGCACATTTTTGACACAGACGCCCATGTATCCGGAGATAATCTTCAGACTCTCTAGACCTGCGGTATTGTTACTTCCCTTGAACGAGTTGGTAATCACAGGATAGAATGCAGAGTCTTTATTGAATTCGTAACGAACCAGGTATGTTGATTCCATGGAAGTGTTGTAGCATCCTACCAAAAGAAATATTGTCAGGAATATTACAATGATATTGAATATCAAAGTAAGCAATTTGGGGATTCTCTTGGTCAAGAACCAAATAAAGGTTAGACCCATATTTTTCTAAAGTTGTTGTTTGGAAAGATTTGTTGTACTGATGTTTCTCTTGCTACTTTTTTATCTGTGTCAGAGTAAATTTTGAATTAGCAGAACCTCTTGAGTTCATACATAACTTGCAAATGGATTCCAATATATGTATATATATAAAGAAATCTGCATGTAGTTTTCCAGGAGTGCTCTTCATATTACTACGTTCCTCTAAATGAAATCTGAAACGGACTCAAAACTACAAGACAAGTGTAATGCACGTTTGAAACATAATGAAAACAAGAGACGTGTTTTCGTTCTTGAGTCTGACCAACCAAAGAATTGTCCCGTTCGATTGCCCAAGGCGTTTATCATAAACGAAGCATCTGTGTGAGTTTTGTATTGGATTGGAATATATAGTTACTATACTAAGATGAATAAAAAATTTGTCAACTTTGGGAGGTTACTTACCTAGTTTTCAAATCTTTCCTCCCCCCCCTCGTCCCTCGATGTGGAAAGCGTCCGTTTCACAATCTTGTCTTTAGGGAACGAAGGTTGTTGCTATTTTCGACTCTAACCTAAGGTGGAGGCACCAGTAATGATATCAACCAACTCGTTCGTGATCACAGCTTGTCTGGTTCTGTTGTACAAGATGGAGTACTTGTTGATCATATCGCCTGCATTCTTGGAAGCGTTGTCCATGGCGTTTCTTCTAGCAGAAATCTCAGCGGCGTAACCCTTAGCCATGGCAGTCAAAATCTGGTTGGTCAAGTTGTATTCGAAAAGGTCGCTAGGCACATCCTCGTTGATATCGATCTCAAACTTGTTGTAGGATGGGGAGTTCACGATCGTCTTTGCACTGTACAATGGTTTCACTCTTGGTTCGAACGAAATCGAGGAGATTGGGTCGTTATAGTAGATTGTAATCTTCCCATAGCTTTCCAAGTCGAACTCTTTAGCAATTCTTTCCGAGATCAACGCAGACTCCAAAAACGAGGGCGCGTCTTTCCCAACACCGTTGATGGCCAGCTTCAAGTTTTCTGGGTGCGATCTCATCAATTGCAATTTCATTTTGTCCCCAATCGTGATAATATCGCAGTTGGGAGAATCAATGAGGTGGTATTTAACCCTTCTCGCCAACGAGGAGTGGATGGCACCACACAGACCCTTATCGGAAGTGATGGCAATTATCAACTCCTTGTTAGCATCGCCACCGTCTTGTTCCACTACTGCCTTTTCTGTTTCTGCGTTTTTGAAGAACTTTTCATTAGCTTCGTCAATTTTGATGGCATTGGCCTTCGCCTTCTCTGCTTTGCTCAGCCTTGTCGACGCAACAATCTTCATGGTCTTGGTGATCTTCTCGATGTTCTTAATGGACTTCAGCCGCATCTCCACCTCCTTTAACGTGGCATAGTTTCTGCACGCGGCACTCCGCGACACAAGGGCGGTCGCACCGCGAGCACGGACAACGTTGGCTACTGTTCTGGAAAACATGGCTCGTCTGTTAGAATCACCTCCGCAGTATGTACAGTCCCCACACGCACAATCAGACAGAGTACAATGACAACTGTTCCGTTGAAACCTAGTGGCTCCCTCGAAGAAGAGAGCTTAATACATCTTCATCACACTTTAATGTCGTCTTTTTTTTCCTTTTGGGGGGAGTGAAAAGTCGCTGCCGTCCGTTTCTGGGATCTGATTGGCTGCTGGCCGTCGGGTAATAAGGACACTCCCGCCAAGGTCCACTTGACAGGTGCGTCGCAGCGCTGTGATCTGAGGTAGTCACTGCGTCGAGGACCGTTCCATGTATGTGGTGCTAGTGGGTATGTCTCTGTTGAACGCTTCTCGTACAAAAAACGGACCCGGGAAAAGAAACCAATGAATAAAATGGATGATGAACTCGAGAGGAACCATTGATTATAAGCCTTGTGTCTCTTATACTGAGATTGATATATCGTTTTTCTTTAACTGAGACTTCTGTTGTCTATAGAACTGAACGAGCTCCAAAGACTGGTCGCCTACTTAAGAACCTCTTCGCGTGTAATTGTTTTACCGATCAAACGTTATACCCCTTTAAAGAGCCGCATATCTCATACAAATGCATTAATTCTGCTGGTATCTTTCAAAATAACATTATTCAATAAGTGCACGAAGCTTGTGTGGAGTTTGGAAGCAATATTCATACCTCAAATAAAGACCTATATGGTTCGCACAGCATTTTTCAAAAAAATGTAATTGTATAGCGCAAGTGGTTTAGTGGTAAAATCCAACGTTGCCATCGTTGGGCCCCCGGTTCGATTCCGGGCTTGCGCATTTTTTTCTTTTTCCGCAGACTCTCCTCGAGATTGACACCCAACTTTTTCCTCGTCCTTACTTGGTATAGACAAGCAGAAACGTCTATAATAGTCCCATTACAAACAACTCTCCCCAACAGCTACTGCTTGTTGAGTCACAGAACTTTCGTCTTGAAGAAAGAGAGAAAGAAGGCCTGAATTCAAGGTATTGCCGGCCATATACAATTGCAGATTTACAGGCTATATACTCTGTTGGATACGCCTCAGATTACAATCAGGAAGTATGTGTTATGGAAGATAATTTATGAATGACAATAGGGCTAGGTGACATGATTTTTCTTCCCGAAGACGAAAAGAATGTTTTCTAAATCTCATAGCAGAACTTAAGTCGTTCACCATATAACTCTGCCAGTGTATTTGAGACTGTACATATGTTGGAGAAAATACGAACAGCCAATGATACTGGGGTTTAAAGTTAATTGACTCTTGTTTTGAAACTTGAACAAGATGAGAACGGAAAGACGTGGAACTGAAACGCGTCAAGACTTTTTATACTTGACATTTCCCAGCAAGGCCCATCATCATTCGGGTAATTGCTCCCGCAATTTTTATGGGCTTTTTTTTTTTCTTTCCATCGCAGTGACTGCTTTGGCACTTCTTGTTTGGGGTTTGGGCATCTTGCTTTGCAGTTCTTGTCTGTTCTCTGATGAATTAAGAAAGTGCACTGAACTGAATGGAGGTATTGTGTGCGAAGTGGAAACTGTGATATTTTGCAGCGGCCAATTTCAATGGAATTCAGGACATTTTGTACTGTGTGATTTTTTGGTGTTTTTTTGATTCTCTTCCCATCGTTTCTATCTTCCCTTGGTCATTCTCGTTAAAGTTGATGAAAGTATGTTCCAACGAGTCCTTTTTCTAGGCAGCCTGACAAGATTTATTTCCCTCTCCTGGGACTAATATCTCTTTTCTTTTGTTAAAGAGAGATACCAATGGATTGAAGTTTTATAGGTAGCCTAATTCACCTGAAACGTTCAATTCCATATTCTACAGGAGTAGATATAGGGTTGGGAAATGAGTCTTATCGACACCCAGACAAGGTCAAGTGAACTCACTTGTTACAGCCATTAATGCTATCAACCAATGAAGAGACAACAGTGGAGAAGGAAAATTAAGGTGGTACGCTGTTGTTTCAGGAAGGATATCAATTTTTTTGTGTGATGAAGGTTTGTTGCCCGTCTACTGCTGGAGGATTGTATTATCCTCATCGGTAAATGGAATATGAGGAGAGTATAAACTGGGGTGTCTCAAACGTTGGCTTTACCAAAAGCTGATTCGAGTTTTATGATATTTGTTCAAATTTTAATCGTCCCATTTATTTCGGATTTGCGATAGACTTACAATAGGAGGTTTCTCTTATACTTTCCATTTCTTGAAACTTCAGTACCATCCTGTCTATCGCATGGATAATCCCTGTATAATGGATGATTGACAGTTTCATAAAATTGTTTGATAATGGCCCCACACGTGTTTTGGTCCTCTTTTTATAGTCCTAGATTGGAAACAACAAAATTTTCTTATCCGATTGGTACCTCTCCGTCTGCGTTCCTATTTTTTTAGCTGTCTTTCGGTATCGACAAATGGCCAAAAAGGTACGGTAATCGCAAGGTTTTCTTTTTAGTGAAACTTTCTAAACCTCATAAATAGTAAAATTCATTTACTGCAAAGAATAAAGGACTCTGTTTCAACACCTTTCATCACTGTGCCTTAAGGCCGTTACGAGGGAGATCCAGGAAGGTTGGAAGAGGGAAGGTTCAAAAAACCACATAAAAAACCTGTTCATTGTTGACGTCGTTGTAGAAAATCACATTCAGTTCTCACATATTTCGTTTTATTTCTGTCACTAAGTCTGTGTTGCCCTCCTGATGACAATGGGAAAAAATGGAAACAGCTTAAGAAACTTTCCATTGGTTTCGAAGTCCTTTCCAAAGAAGGTGTTGCTTCTCAATGGAGGGCCAATATGGTATCCACTTCGAATTCATTCCTCTTTTTTTTCATTCCCCATTTCCTTCTCCGAATCGAATTTGAAGGTTTTTCTTTAGGAAGGATTCATATGCTCTTTTGCTTGTCTTTGTAGGTTTTTTCCTATGTGGAGGGAGTGAAACTCAGACTTTTCTTCTGAATTTTTGGCACCCATTTATGATGAATTTGTTCATCTCTACTCATCTTTATATATATATATATATTCCTATGACCAACTTTGTAAGTTACGAAAGTTGCTTATATCTGAGTTATGCCGTTCGAGGAAACAAAACACCTTCACCTTCAACGTGTCAAGCACGACCTTGTGAAACGAGGTGTTGTGTGACTCAGCGGCACCCTCTATGGAACTTGGGCAAATATATAAATACTTGAGGGAAAAAAAATCAAAAGATTACGGAATTCATGAGAGTGTACTACCCTGGAAGAATAGTAATCTTTCCTCGTAGTAGCCCACAATCACATCAGTTTCTTTCGCGATGGATAGCAACAAAGATAGAACGCAGACACCCATCATTTTTGCGCCCGAGACTTACCAGTATGATAAGTATGAATTGAACGAGTCACAATTGAGCAAAGATCCAATTGATCAGTTCAGCAAATGGTTCCAGGAGGCTAAGGACGACCCGCGGGAAACTCTACCCGAGGCAATCACCTTCTGCTCTGCTGAGTTGCCCAGCGGGAAAGTTTCCTCCAGAGTGCTGCTATTCAAGGAGTTGGACCACAGAGGGTTCACCATCTATTCCAACTGGGGCACCTCTGGGAAGGCGCACGACATAGCAACGAACCCGCACGCGGGTATAAATTTCTTTTGGAAGGACCTGCAGAGACAAGTCAGAGTCGAGGGGAACACCGAGTTTGTCAATCGTGAAACTTCCGAAAGGTACTTCAAGACAAGGCCAAGAGGCTCCAAGATTGGTGCGTGGGCATCCGAGCAATCGCACGTCATCAAGGACAGACACGAACTGGATGAGGCGACAAAGAAGAGCACTGCCAGATTTGAAGGTATGGAGGATGTCCCATGCCCTCCGTACTGGGGTGGGTTGAGAATTGTCCCCATGAAAATCGAGTTCTGGCAGGGAAGACCCAGTCGTCTTCATGACCGATTCGTTTACGAAAGGGCATCAGAAAACGATCCTTGGGAAATTTTCAGACTGTCACCATGAGTATCTTGTTTCTGCTGTCCAGTTCCCGACATTTTAAGTAGAAACAGTAGCATTAACTCTTCCTTCTTCTTCTTTTTTTTTTGTTTCGATACATGTTACAAGTGTAGTCTACATATATGGTAAGGACAGTAGTTCCTTAAGTGCTTATAAAATGATAAGACTGATGCAAGAATTCACAGACCCCGACCACGAACGGGACCCAGCTTTGTAATATTTCCATCCTTCCCAATTGAAGATCCAGAGGACCAGTTTTCGACAGAACTTTTTTGGCTTCAGTTTTCGCTGCGAACGAAAATTTTTTCTTCCTCTTCTTCTTGTTCTTCGAGAAAGGTAGTCCTCCCCATTAACCTTTAAAAGCAAGTACTTCTGTGGTTCTTGTTCCTTTCGACTCAATTGCTTCTTGTTCCCTCTTGGTACAAACAGACACACACACGTATTACACATTTCGTCACTATGAGTAAGACTGAAAGTAAGGAGTCTGCTACCGACAAGAAGGATTTGAACCAGTTCGAGCAACACTATTTCAACTCTTACGATCACTATGGTATCCACGAGGAGATGTTGCAAGACACTGTTAGAACATTGTCTTACAGAAACGCAATCATCCAGAATAAAGACATGTTCAAGGACAAGATTGTTCTCGATGTTGGCTGTGGTACTGGTATTCTGTCCATGTTTGCCGCTAAGCACGGTGCAAAGCACGTTATAGGTGTCGATATGTCCAGTATCATTGAGATGGCCAGGAAGATCGTCGATATAAATGGGTTTTCCGACAAAATCACTCTACTTAGAGGCAAATTGGAGGACGTCGAGATTCCGTTCCCCAAAGTCGATATCATCATCTCCGAATGGATGGGTTATTTCCTACTTTACGAGTCCATGTTGGATACCGTCCTTTATGCTCGTGACCGTTACTTGGTCGAGGGCGGGTTGATTTTCCCAGACAAGTGTTCTCTACATATAGCTGGTTTGGAGGACTCCCAATACAAGCACGAGAAACTAAGCTACTGGCAGGACGTCTACGGGTTTGACTACTCGCCGTTCGTTCCCCTCGTTATGGACGAACCAATCGTCGACACGGTCGATGCGCATTTGGTCAACACGACCCGTTGCAAGCTGATCGAATTCGATCTAAACACTGTTCAGCTCTCGGATTTGTCCTTCAAAGTCCCCTTCAAAGTGGAGGCCAAAAAGCAAGACTGGATCAATGGGGTCATCTGTTGGTTCGACATTGTCTTCCCAGCACCAAAGGGCCAGCGACCAGTCGAGTTTTCCACTGGTGCGCACGCACCTTATACGCATTGGAAGCAAACCGTTTTCTACTTGAAGGATGACTTGGAAGCTGAAAAGGGTGACATCTTGAAGGGTAAACTGATTTGCTCTCCAAATGCAAACAACAATAGAGACCTGGATATCAAGATCCAATATGAATTCAAAGCCACGGGTGTTGACGCTGCGGACAGGTCCGTGAAAAATGAAAACAAGTACTTGATGCATTAAACGTTGTTTTCAAGCATCTCGTTCATTTACTGCATCCTATATTTGTTGTTGTCTTTTCATCACCTCTCAGTTATGTCCTCATTTCATCTGATATTTTTGCAGGAAGTATATTAGTCCTGGAAATCGTATTCAAACTATCATCTCCTTTCCGATTGAACGTTTTGTAAGAAAATTTTGTATATTATAAGCGCCCTAGAGGGCAAATTCCCGGACACGGCAAAAAAAAAGATCGTATTCGAAAACCTATCGAGCTCAACGCCCATCACTTCCCTTAGAGGAGCACAAATACTGATTTTGAAACACAACCAATTTATAAATTTAATAAAGCGGTAAATAAAACTATATCAGTATAGGAAATCTTGTAAAAAGACAGAATCTATATACTCGATTAAGTTTAATCGTGCTTCAAAGTCTTGGTGAAGACCTTAGCTGGCTTGTTGGAAGCCTTTTCAGCCTTCTTGGAACCCAACTTTTCAGCGGCAAAGACCTTGGCGTATGGGTTCAATCTCAACAAGACTTGCTTGTTCTTCAATGGGTTCTTCTTCAAAACGTGAGTACGCTTTTGAGTGGCTTGACCAGCTGGTCTGACAACAGATTGGATTTCAGAAGAGTTGATGATTCTGGTGACATCGGTGGTGGAGATGATGTTGCTTGGCAAAGTGTAACCAGCCTTGGCGGAGGCAACAGACTCGGAACCCCAGACTTGGTCCAACTTGGTGAAGGCAGCTTCAGTCCAGATGACGAATCTACCCAAGTGAGCACCTGGAGCCAATTGCAATAGACCTAGAGAGGCAACGTTGGCGGTTTCGACACCTGGGACGTTTCTCAAAGCCTTGACAATACCGTTGTCTTCAGCGTAGACAACCAATGGACCCTTTCTTTGAGTCCATCTTCTGTTTCTGTACTTACCCTTACCGGCTCTCAACTTCTTGGACTTCAAAACCTTCAATAGGTCGGCAGAAGCACCAACAGCCTTCAAAGCAGCAATGGCGTCCTTGGTCTTTTGAACAGATTCCAAGTCACTGGAGACAACCAATGGGATTTCTGGGATCTTTTCAACTCTGTGACCTCTGGCCAAGACCAAAGAAGCAACAGCGGAAGCAGCAATTGCCGAGGCAGTAGCGTAACGCTTCTCGTTGTGGTTGACCTTGACGTTCCACTTTCTCCAGGTCTTGGTTGGAGCGAACATACGACCACCACGACACATGTTACCGAAAGCACCTTGACCGGATCTACCGGTACCACCACCACCAACTCTTGGAATACGGGCGACAGCACGACCGGTACCCCAGGATTCGGCAGAGGTTTGGTGACCAGCCTTTTCAGAGACAGCGTAAGCTTGTCTCTTGTTCTTGTTCACAGAGGTGAAAACAGTGTGGACAATGTCTGGACGGATTGGGGCCGAGAAGACAGCTGGTAGAGGCAAAGCTGCAGAAGTAGCTTCACCGGTCAAAGAGTGAACAGTAACTTGTGGACGAGACATTTTAGATTCTTTGGTGGGGTACTGAAAGGATTTAACGTAAAAAGAAAGTTCAATCGGAAGGCGAAACGTCAGAAGAAAAGACCACTGGAAGGCAGTTGGCACTTTTTATATTTGTGAAAATTTTCGTTGACGACTTTGAAAGAAAAAAAAATTTTCACAAAAGTTGCGTCCATCTCAAATTTTTGAACAAAAAAAAGATGAAATTTTTCAAAAAAAAGCTGCTTCCAACCAGAGTCGAACTGATGATCTCCACATTACTAGTGTGGCGCCTTACCAACTTGGCCATAGAAGCAAGAATTTACACAAAAAAATTTTAAAATAGTACTTTATATAAGTTATGCTTTTAATTTAAGAAAAGTTTCTCTACCGTGTCCATCACTGGTCTGCTGGAAGTAGGACATCTACTTCTCAGTGAATATTAAAGAACATTTTTCATAACCCGGATATTATGGTAAAATCGTGAAAATTGTAATGTTTTTGTGAAAATTTTCACAGAGATTAAAGTGAAGGCTGGTATTGGGAACAGTATATCTATGTACTTGTATACTTTAAGAAACCGATCCAAATAATCTATTAAAATGTCCAGTAACGATCAATCTTGTAAAGACCGCAACCAATATGGTCATACGTAAATGCTTACTGCTCTAAACTGTAAGGTTTATAAAATTTCATCAGTAGTCAATTTTTTGTCTTCTTTATATCAGGAATATATAGAAAGAGAGAATACATAAATGAAGTGAGACGAGGATTCGAATAGTTAGAATCTGTGGTCTTTATACAATAATTGGTAAAACTGGATCAGACCTCGTTAGCTTGGGTCTGTCCGTTCCTTATACATACGTGCCTTACTTGTCTAGTCAGCGTGGCGCTTATGTGTTCGTCTGGCAATGCGCGAATTAGGTAAGGCTTGCGCATTGTGGCTGAGCACTTGTGTTGTGTTTCGTAGAAGAGAGCGGTATGTCTCGTAACTTAGAACTGTGAGAGTGCTTGTTACACTCCCTGGTCGCGGATCAGCTGGTGTCCAGCTCTAGTGAGGATAATGAATGTAGGGAAGGTGTTCATGAAGCACCTGAGGAAATTGGTTGAAAAGCGAATGCGTGAACCTGTGTGTAGGACAAGGCTGTCGTCAGACGTCTCCAACCTAGTTGTCGAGCAGGTGTTTTTGATATGGGCATGCCTTGATAACCTGGGAAGGGACGAACGATGAGTCGGTTGGGTCGCAGTTTTCCCAAGTGGCTTCGCAGTCATCGTTATCGGTGTAGATTTGATGGAGTTGGAGTATGTGATTAGCACGGAGCATGGAATCATTGGTTGAAACAGACGGGACGGTAGGACCGTTATTTGTTTTGATATCGTATGGTTTTAGATATTTGATGGGGAACTTGTTTTCGCGACGACCTTGGGAACGTGGTAGTTCCAATGTGTAGTTTTGATGGTCGTCGGTTCCGAGCACCTCAAAAGGTCCGTACCAGATGTGACTGAGCTTGTTGAACTTCTTGGGTGGACCGTGCTGCGATTGATGCACAAAGACTTTGTCGCTGGGTTGGAAGACAATATCACGGTGGTGTTCGTTATATTCAAGTGGAATCGGAGAGAAGAAGGTTGACTCTCCTGAGGCGCTCAGCGCGGTCAGCCTTAGCTTTAGCCCGGCATTCGTATGTGGAATGTCTGGTTGAGCGATGGAATGTACAATACTTGGTTAAACCGTGCGTCCGTTGTTGGCGCCACGACTTGCGTTGGCGGTTCAGGGTGTGGCTTGGCGAGTTTCGATCCCGTTGGGAGAGTTCCTGTTCGCGGCGGTGGACCAGGGCGATAGCCTCATGGATGTTTTTCGGTGTACGGTTCAGGACAAAATCCGCAAAGTCGGTGGTTAGACCCCTCGCAAATATAGTTACCAACAACGTGCCCCTGTCTGCGGTGTCTAGGGTATATAGGTTGTTGAGGTACATGGCGTTGTACGCATCAAGGCCGTCTGGACCTTGACGTGCGGCGAGGACGGCTGAGAGTATTCTTTGGGTTTCTAAAGTTTTCTTGGCAGCGGCGTCGCGGAGTCTCATTTCTGCTTCAAAGTCACGGTCAAAAGTGGCGTCAAAGACCTGGAGGATGGAGTCAAGGTCAGAGACTTTGTGGGAGTCGACAAGAGGCAGCACATTGCTGTGATACCAGCCCTGAACATCATTGGAGAGGGTTTTCCGGACCGCATGGGAATGCAGCTCGGTAGGGAGAGGAACCAGCTTGAAGGCGTCGATAGTCCACCGACGCCAGATATGGTAGTCCTGGTACTTGGGAAAACCGCTGTTGCCAAACGATAGTTTAATTAAGATCGCCTTATTAAACTTTACAAGAAGAGTAATCCGGTCCAACGAGGAGACGGCTGGGGGAGCGGTAGCGACCGGGGGAATTGGAGATGACGACATAGCGGTGTCATCCCCGGCAGTGGAAGCGGCAGTTGAGTTGGTTGCTTCAGTAGTCATCGGATCGTTCTGAGCGGCAGCTATCATGTAAGATAACGCTGTATATAATTTATGTTTTTAGTAAACTCTAAGGTACAGAACGGTTCAACGATGTCTGTCCTCTTTATATAAGGAATATATAGAAAGAGAGAATATATAAAGGAAGTGAGACGACGATTCGAATGGTTGGTGAAGCCGGGTTAGACCTCATTAGCATGGGTCTTTCCATTCCTTAAAAATACGTTGCCCTGCTTGTCTAAACAGGGTGTGGCGTTTTTGCATTAGTAATGCGCGGATCAAATAAGACTTACTTGTTGCTTATTGTTTGTCGCCAAGGGTTGCCTCGTGGGTGAGGGCTTATTGTTTGTGTCTCGTAGGAGAGCGTTGTATGTCGTTACTAAGAGTTGTATGTCTCGTAACTGAGAGCTGTGTGAGTTCTGCGCTACAAGAATGTAATGGGCCTTCTTGGTAAATTAACGTAATCCAGTGAGAAAACTTTCCAAGACAACCCGGGCAAATAAAAATCAACGTAAGTCAGGACATATTCATGGTTCACGATCAAAAGGTTAGAGTACCACTGTGCAGAAATAGGACATTCACGGTCAACATGTAACACGGTAAACCATACAAGCAGTCTGATATAGTTAGTATTAAAAAACTGTGTAATAGTTAATAATTTGGGTAAACAACTTTCCCGTATTACCACATTCCCGTTTCACCAAGATGTATTCGTGATCCCAGGGCAGTTAGTGGGTCTTGTAGCCTTAGTTAGATCTTGTGGGCTTGACTATACGAATATTCTGAAGTGTAAATCCCAATCACCCTCAGCCGAATGCCAGGTATATAAATCAGCTACCTATAATCTATATAATGCGATGCTCGTTTGCGCTGTATAAGTGAAACTGTGCAGAACACGTGGACTTCAAAACAGAGCGTGTTATTACATCAATATCCCTGCATTCCCTTACTCTGGTCTATCCACTGTCCATTTTATTGTAGAATCGGGTTCTGGCTCAACGAGCTTGAACCTTTTTCCCGTTGGTCACAAATTGGCTGATCTTGTTCAAGTCTTTAACACCATCTGTCTCTACACCCCCACTTACGTCCACGCCTACCACACCTGGGAGGTTAACCGCTTCAGCGACGTTATCTGGGGTCAATCCGCCTGCTAGGATAAATCTAGGTTGAGGCTGTACTGTTTCAGTCCACTTTGAAATGTTGCCCCAGTTCAGTATCTCACCTGTCCCACCGGCTTCTGAATCGAACAGTGGTATACACAGTTTCGAAAGTTTAGAATCGTGGCAGATTTCAATAATAGCCTCACAGTCTCTATCAAATATCATTCTTTTAATGACAGGTTTCCCTATGAACTGATGGTACTCTTGCCAGTCTTCATCTCCGTGTAGTTGAACGACATCCACATTATACTCATCGGCGATCTGCTTGACCTGTTCTTTGGGTTGGTTGCGGAAAACTCCAACCAGACACCTGTCTTTGAACTTCCCATCTGAGTGAATCAAATTAGATATGCTTTTGGCCACTGACGGTTCAATAGTTCTTTTCCTTTCAGGAACGCATATTATTCCAATCAAGTTTGCTCCAGAGACCAAAGCTCTTTCAGCAGCCTCGTACGTTTGCAGCCCGCATACTTTGACCAGACATTCTTGCCCGCTCAAGGCGTCGAACCGATCCATGACGACTTCTTTCTGTGACTCCAAGAAACGTTCCTCTCTCAAAAGATTGTTATTTTGTCATTTTTTCTTTTCCATAAAGGTGAAGAAGATCATAAAACCAACCAATAAATTTATATTATAGAGAATATTATACAACCGTTATAATGAGTTTTATAACTTCCTCGTTTGATTTTTATTTAGTTATCCCTATATGATGTATGTGATAATAAAGTATGCCCCTTTTTTGTTGTTGTTTGTATGTGTAAGAGTGAGTGGTCGTTATCATGTTGTAGTGAAAAGAATAGTTTAATGTTCGCATATATTTTTTAAATGCTACTCACGATCTTTCACCTCTCAATCTTCTAGCCAACTTGATGTCCTTCTTCTGGATGGTAACACGCTTGGCGTGGATAGCGGCCAAGTTAGTGTCTTCAAACAAGGAAACCAAGTAAGCTTCGACGGATTCTTGTAGGGCACCGATAGCAGAAGATTGGAATCTCAAGTCTGTCTTGAAATCCTGTGCGATTTCCCTGACCAGTCTTTGGAAGGGCAACTTTCTGATCAAAAGTTCAGTAGATTTCTGGAATCTTCTGATTTCTCTCAGAGCGACGGTACCTGGCTTATATCTGTGAGGCTTCTTGACACCACCGGTCGATGGGGCGGACTTTCTAGCGGCCTTGGACGCTAGTTGCTTTCTTGGTGCCTTACCACCGGTGGATTTTCTTGCTGTCTGTTTTGTTCTGGCCATTGCTGGTTGTTGATTATCTGTAGTGGATAGTACAGTAGAAGAAAAAGAAGAAGAAGAAGAGGAAACAACAAAGAAAAGACGCTCCAACACAAGAGATAAGAACGGGAAAGAAAGACAAACGGTAACTGAGACCTCTTTATATACTATTTTTTTTCGCAAAACCCAGTTGCGTGTCTCTCCCCGCCGGTGCAGCCCCTTCAACCTCCCTCTCTGCCTCCATGGGCAAACAGAAGAAAAACACTCATAGTTAAGACGGCCCGCAATGTGTGTTCCAAATTTTTCCTGTTTCCAGTGCGAAAGAACCAGAACGGCTAAACTATGTGCGGAGTGCGAAAAAAATGGTCCGCCCTCTCAACGCGCGAAAAAAACAGAAAAAGGGAAAAGTTTGTAGCGCAACACGGTTTTTCCTGTTTGGGCACTGCGGGACCAGTTTTTTCGCCCCTGCCATAGTTAACCCATGCTGTTGTTTTCGCATTTGTTCGTCGTCTCTTTAGCGGACACTTCGCTCACTCAAGTTGACGGCTGTTTTGGCTGCGAACGTCCACCCTTTCGTTGTCCCGAAGAATCCGTATAAATACGGGCATGTCCTCCTCTTTTTTTCCCTGTCTTCCTTTCACCTTTGTGTTAGAGGAGGGAAGCAAAGCAAATCAAAGCAAATAAATAAATAAATAATGTCCGGTAGAGGTAAAGGTGGTAAAGGTCTAGGTAAAGGTGGTGCTAAGCGTCATAGAAAGATTCTTAGAGATAACATTCAAGGTATCACCAAGCCCGCTATCAGAAGATTGGCGAGAAGAGGTGGTGTCAAGCGTATCTCTGGGTTGATCTACGAAGAAGTCAGAGCCGTCCTGAAGACTTTCCTAGAGTCCGTCATCAGAGACGCCGTCACTTACACTGAGCACGCCAAGAGAAAGACCGTCACATCTCTGGATGTCGTCTACGCTTTGAAGAGACAAGGTAGAACTTTGTACGGTTTCGGTGGTTAAATATATTCCTCCTTCTCTACAAAAAAATCATATATACCACACATTTTCACATTCTTCTAACGCAGAGCGCAATAGGAAAGTAATTATTATTATCGTTATCATCATTACATCGTGGGAGGGTTTTTCTGATTCTCTAGTACCATATGCTGTGGGCGATGAGACAAGGAAATGCATACTTCTATATACCAATACAACATAAATGTACTATAATATACCATTCAATTTTTTTTTTACGTTCATTTGGAGAGTGTTTCTTGAGGTCAGGGAATTCATAGAAGGAGGGTTCCAAGTTGATTAGCCACCGTATAGTGTGACTGTACCTCTTGTGCACCTCTATATCTTCATTTTCGCGTCTGTTAG
>JANIWX010000096.1:0-38957 GCA_030705205.1 Huiozyma sinensis
GACAATCTTTTGTATAAAAACTTTTCTTATAGAACAGTCCGTATGAGATGATCATATTCTGATTCCACATCTCAACACACCCCCTGAAGCAGTAATATCTGATCATCAAGGAGACGTGATTGATTGTGACATCCACAATGGTGAAATGTCATAATTAGACAGACTTACTTCCGGAACGTAAATCTTGGTAAGGCCCGAAAATGAATATTGACAGGACATTTGTCCAGGCTAGGTCTATTTCAAAAAACAGCCATGAACTGTGATAAACCGCAGGTCGTCAAGTAAAAGCTTAATGACGCCTGTTGGTGGAAGACAATAGCACCCAATGTACTAGTTGTCTACTGATGAGAACAATAGCGGCAGAAATAGCGATATGTGTGTCAGCATTCTTGGATGTTTGTTGAACAGGAAAATCGTGGATTCCAGGAATAGTGGTGGCCTTTGCAACGTGCTACTATTACTTCCCTTGGCGCATTTAAATAGTGGATCACCAATGTAAGGACACATCTGCACTGCGCTCGGCCATTATAGGCAGATAGGGTCGGTGTTATATTGTAAACACCTAAGAACCCTGTAAATGGATAGCTATGAGCAGTTGTCCAATGTGCAAGCGATGCAGATGGGGATTAGTAAGGAGAAACAGAATCTCTGATTAGTGGCCGGTCCCTTCTTTGATAACAAGGGTTAACACGGACCTACTAACAGGGCAGCCCCTAGTGTATTTTAATAGTGAAGCACTAGGGACCGGATGGCCTTACATTGCACCTCAGCTCTCGTATGCGAACAGGACTGGTATGTGTATAAGTACCTGCTGGTCCTGTGTACTAGCCCATATGTCTGATATGGCTTGCTAGTTGTTGGTAGATGTAAGCCACGAACCTCTGTATGATTCATTGGAATAAAGTCTCCGATCAATAACCAGAGCAGTCCTGCACTGAAGAGGCAAAGTCGGTCGAGTGATGGGAGGATCTCTAGGATAAGATGATAACGCTAGAGACCGAAGGGCTCTACGTCTCGCTCAGCCGTCGTTGGCGAATAGGATTGGTGCAGTCGTATGCACGCGCGGATCTCTATGTACTGGCGCATAATTGTAGTATGTCGCGCAGTCTGTTGGTCGACGTAGGCCGTGAATCATATTCGGTTTAGTTCTGTGTAGCAGTTGGCGCTTTCCAATTTGGTACTCCATTGTTTATTATCTCTGTATGACAGAACATCTCTAAGCTTGGTAAATCTTAGGTTCTTACGCGCTGTCTGGTCGATACCAGATGTAGCTAAACCGCTATGATCGTTAGGTTGCATGCCTTTCAACAATGCGACAGTCTGCTGCATCGTGCCAGCAGACTGGATACAAGAGTGATACTTGATCACCCCCTGAAGCCGAAGTCCTTTGACCTTCGGTAGTCTACAGCAAGCCATAGTTGATACTATGCTGTAGACGGTGTGGTTGTTCTGACTTTCCCAGAATCCACAGCTCACTTTATTCAACATAGTGAGGTTCTGCTATATCATGTTCATAGCATTTATACGAGGATGACACTTAATCACCCCCTCAATCCGAGATATATAATGCTCGGTAATCCGCAGCAAGTCAAATTTGATACTTTGCTGCAGATGGCGTGGCAGCACTGAATTCACAGGCTCCACTCCTCACTGTATTCAACCTAGTGAGGTTGTGCTAGAAACGCTTCGTAGCACAGGCCGTAAGATGACATCCAGTCATCTCCGGCACATAGGGATCGTCTCCCGATAGGGTACAGAACTCGCTGTTGCTGTTCCCGACTTGGTAGCGCTGCTGGTTCATGATCTGGGCAGAGTGATAAAATTTTATTCGCTTCGGTTGCTTTGAGTACGCATACCTTACGCGGTGTAGAATCTCCAGTGGGACTTTTGAGTAACCATCTTACTACCATTTCTAAGGTGTGGCGATTCCAGCGTGACTCCTTAGTAACCATCTTAACAAACCTACCATAAGGTGTGGCGGCTCCAATACGACCTTTTAACAACCATCTTGTATGACCTCCTGCTGAGGTGTGGCGGTCCGCGGTAGCTCTTTAATAACCATCTTCAAACCTCCCGTTGAGGTGTGGCGGCCTCTGATAAATCTTTAATAACCGTGTCAACTCTCGTTCTGAGTTGCGGTGGTCCCTGGTGCATCTGTACACTGGATTGTTATCGTCGAAGGTATATTACAGACAATTCACATTACCAAATAAAAGGCACAAGTTCTGACTTGAGTGCCTCGAAGTCTAACCCTTCCATCCTGTTGCAACCAAGGCAAAGGTGGACGATAAACGTGACCAGCAGATACCACATTGCCAAAGACAAAGGGCAATGTTGTGCATCAATGATGCATTGTTGATCATCTGATCAGAAGCAAGCACATCGTGTGCTTGGAATGGTGCAGGAGTTATAACTAAATCCTGGCAGGTGCGCAGAGCAATGTGCAATGGCACGGATCTCACGGTTATATGCTCCATGCAAAGATATACGGCTCACGCTTTCTTTCATTGAGATGAGCAAATCCAAAGCTAGGATTAAATGACTGTTTGTTGAAGCATTCTCATAGCGTGAGTTCGGGAGATGCAGGTGCATAAGGTAAACCTAACTTTTGCGAAACCTGGGCGTAATACAGATGTAGTCTGAAAGTCTGTTGGCAGTAGCTGATCGACAAGATTGGCAATCTGGTGTGCACTATGACGTACACGAAGGACAGATCTCTTGTGATTACCATATTAAAAGCCGGTTCGATGGTGAAGTTGGGACCCTGACATACCAATAGTGCGGTGTATAAATAGTCACCCGTCTATGCTCTGTATGTTGTCCAACCTACCTAGGGCGACCAAGCCGACCATGCGGGCGCGCGCTTGTCCCTTCTCGAGGACCGGAAATAGTGGTAGCTATATTGATACCATAACGAAGACTGTAGCAGAGCGAAGATCTTTGTATCGTAGCGACAGTGGAAACGTCTTCAGGGCTCATAACCTGTAAAATTCTAGGAATCCTTCTGTGGGAGTATCTGATGTATTAGTGACGGATACGTCACTCTATGAAGCATCAGATATGCCTATTGGATTATAACAACCCAAAGGTCCCAAGCGGCTGCTGATGTGGGGACCAGTATGGTCCCTGCAGCCGTTACTTACAAGCTCAATTCTATTAAAAGGTACATAAAGTGTTATGTAAAACTACAAGAAGATTATCTCGACGACAATCTTTTGTATAAAAACTTTTCTTATAGAACAGTCCGTATGAGATGATCATATTCTGATTCCACATCTCAACAACCACAATGATTTCTTTGCTCCGTCTTTTATAATAATTGAAATAACTGTTTCTTCCCATAAAGGAGAGTATAGCTCAACATACACTTCGCACACAAGAGTGCGTCTGCAAGAAGCAATAATTCCTTCCTAAACAGAGCTTGTTCACATTTCTGCGTTTGTTTTTTATCTTATTTCTCCCATTCCTGTTTCTTTGTTTTGTCAGCCAAACAGAAAATCGACAATTACACACTTGGAAACGTTTTGCAAAATTTCGTACAACAAGATATCCCAAAAAAATCCAAATTTACGTTTAAAGTGATATTAAATATATAAAAAAATAATTAAATCATGTGAATAATAATTTTAAAAATTAAATATAGTATAATATTTGGTATATGGATATGTTTATGCTAATTGTAATTTAAAAAATGTTTAATATATAAAATTATTGTCACTATTAAGTTTTTTGTGCAAATTGTATTTAACATTTTTTTTTTTGCAAATTCTGGGATTTGAAGCATTCCAGAATGGCTCATCTTTTCCTTTATACTCCGCTAGGTAGCTAGTATTTATGCCAAAACATATCGACAGCTAGTCATCTTGTACTACGATATTAAATTAATGTAATACTAAAGATGTGTTCTAATCCTCAC
This sequence comes from Huiozyma sinensis, assembly GCA_030705205.1. Lineage (NCBI taxonomy): Eukaryota > Fungi > Ascomycota > Saccharomycetes > Saccharomycetales > Saccharomycetaceae > Huiozyma > Huiozyma sinensis. The sequence continues at coordinate 3,917 of JANIWX010000096.1, forward strand.
AGTCTGAAAGACCTTGTTGAGATGTGAAATCAGACTATGATCATCTCATACAGATTGTTCTATAAGAAAAGTTTTTATGCAAGAAGTTATCGTCGAGATAATCTTCTTGTAGTTTTACATAACACTTTATGCACCGTTTAATAGAATTGAGCTTGTAAGTAACGGCTGCAGGGACCATACTGGTCCCTACATCAGCAGCCGCTTGGGACCTTTGGGTTGTTGTAATTCAATAGGCATATCTGATGCTTCATAGAATGACGTATCCGTCACTGATACATCAGATATTCCCACAGAAGGATTCCTAGAATTCAACATACTTAACCCTCTATGTACCCTTATTAGAACCGAGCTTGTAAATAAGGGCTGCTGGGACCCTACAGGTCCCTACAGGTTCTTGCACAAGCAGCCTCTTTGGGAAGCTGTGTTGATATAACTCCACAGGCATATATGTTCATCGATTGGGCAATATTATCAACACTAACACAACAGATATCTCCACTGGAGGACACTTAGAATAGAACATTATCAGATGGTTTAAGTTAAGTATTGCTTCATGGATATACATACATTACGCACATTGTTCGATGATCTCCTCTATTTTGTATCCAAGAGGCAGTTCATTGGACTTTACTAGTTTGTATAGATGAGGCTTTTTACTGTATTACTGCTACATCTTCATCATCTCAACACCAGATCCTTTATTTCCATTTTTTCAAATCTCTTCTGTCACCAGTCGCATTGAACATTCTCCGAGTCAGCACTGGAGCCTAGCTGGAAGTCGTAATCTCCTGGTAATGGTGCGTCCATATGGTTATATTTACCCCAAGGGGTACAGCTGTTTTTGTTTCCTTGACCTCTGCAGTATCTTTGGCGTTGCAGATCCGCAAAACCAACATGTTGTTGGCACCATACCTAGTCCACGTCATAGCCGTTCACATAACTTGTGTAAGACCCACCACGTGTCACAGCCTCGGCCCAGCTGAATCCCAAGGTATTCTTGATTACATTTGTGTCAAGAGCGGCACCCCATGATACAAACCAGGTGTAGGTATAATGCAAATCCAGGGAAATGGAATCACCCCCAAAACTTAGACCGGACCACCTACAAGGTAAAATGGGGTACGACGAAGACCACCAAGAGCACTCATCGGCTGCTTGATACTGATCCCAACTATGCTCCCAACCGTCGTAATGAGCAGTAACCAACTTCCGTCTGTGTAGTGAGTGGTCCTCAACCTCAGCGTTTGTACCAACCCATCTCTTTGTCAAGTTTGCACATAAAATGCCAGTTGGGTTAGATTTCAAAAGCACGTATCAAACAAAAACGTTCATATTGTCGACACCGTCGACCAAGAAAACAACATTGACTCCCTGTGTAAGAGATGACGCTACTTATCGAGAGGTTAGGATTGATATTTGGGGCGATAACGCTGCTGTTGAAGGTGTTATTTGCAGATGCATAGATATAGTTGGTAAAGAAAACAAAGAAGAGGGAAAAACTGGTTCCAAATTAAGGTAAAAGACTTGAGGTCTTTCCAGTGAATACCAGTGCGCCCCATTTTTGCCAAAATTTATCATCCCGCAAGAAGGCCACTGCAAATGTCTATTCCAACAGTTTGACTCTATCCCCAACAATTTAGCGAAACAAAAAACAAGAAGATGCACGAGCAAGAGTTTGTTATCACAGACCGAATTGCCCCTTTGCGTGCATTGAGCGAAGGAGCGCCCAGACCTTTTAAGCACGCCTTTTGCTTGGGGAGCGGAGTTAAAGCTTTCCGCAGGTTGGTGACATCAAGCCTCTTGTTGTACGTCGATATTGTGCTGTACAAAATCTCCTACCAGGATAAGATTTCAGACTCATCTCAATGGTACTGCTTAGTTTACTATTTCTGCTAGCAACTCAACAGAAACAGTTTCCTGTTATGGTCCTGGCAAATCTGGGGGTTTATTTAATACACTAATTTTGCTGCACCCCACGCCAAGCTGCTACTGGGAAAGTCTCATCAACAATGACTTTGCAAGAGATGCTATTGTTAATGAACTCTTTACACCCCTGCGTTCATACTACAGCCGCACGATTTTTTTTTCCTACTTTTTTCCTTTGTCTTTTTTTGTTCGAATATGCACCGTTATCGGTTTTCTCGAACAGTGGATGAAAACTCCTTTCTAGCTGTTTCTTTCTTTCCAAAGGATTTTTATTGGACGGTCCACCCCCCTCAGAACTACAAATAAGAGCTTTGCCCTTGTCTGTTTTTCTCTTTTTACTTTCCTTTCTCTCTTTGTTTATCATGTTCCAAGAAAAAAATTATCTATTGGCCCACTTAACTCCTCGAACAATAAGGCCACACATAAAAGATGAACAGCACCGCACATAACACAACTGGACCTGTTTTGCCCTGTGGTTCTCTCTCGGCAATTTACGCAAATAGCACCGACTATCAGGACCAGAATAAGGTTTTCCAATGTGGGTTTCAACAGGGTAGAATACAAATTCCGTCAAAAATTACGTGGTATGGGGTCATTAACGCTGTCCAATGCAACGGTAACAAATGTCCTTGCGGACCAAAGAACACCATGGATGTCGACGAGAACTTTGACCAAAACCAACTTTATTACTGTGGTATCACCGCCGGATACTACTATACCACAGAAAAACTTAGTAGTTCAGGTGGAAGACTTGAGGTCTCCAAGAAGCTTGGACTCGCGATTGTACTAATGACCCTACTTAACTACGCATCTTTACTATAGCTTATGTAACTATCTCTCTATGGTTTCTGAAGAAGCTAGGTAAAACTTTACCTTGTATACCGATTCTCTGATAATGTGTATCTAGGTAGATCGATATGTGGTTGAACGAACTGCAATTTTTCCTCACTAACTGTGACCCATTAAAAGCTACTTTTAAACAGGGTCGCAAATACAGTACAGAGCCGTCCGTGGTTCCTGGATACGACTATGATGTCGTCAGAATACTACCGAATAACCGCTTTCTGAGGGGTCTTAACTTTTGCAATACTCACCCGTAAAAGCTTCACCCTATCAATACGGGGAATATCCCAATTTGCTCAGTGGTCTCCTGCTAAAGATTTTCAAATATTAATATACGGAAAACACTTGAACAGCAAATCAATATGTCAAGATATATCAGAGGAAAGCGGTAAACTGTTAGGATAATTTGTGGGAGTCCCCGAATATAGCTGGCTGGCCACCAAATTATACAACGGCACAGAATACTGTGAACCCGGGTGAGGGATTTATTCAATAAGTGCACCCTACAGATACTTCCGAATCATATATAACCAGGCCATGCAGGATTGTCTCAGGCCTTGAAGCTTCTCTGAATATGAACCAAGCATAATAAGGAAAATAAGGATAACTAACCAAGTATTATCAAGAATAACTGATTAACTAATAATCATAGGAAGGTACAACCAACGGGTAGACTAGAGTATATACTTAGATAACCATTAGATTGTATAATAGCTAGTCTGACACTAGTCCACATCAACAACCGAGTCTTACGCTAACATAAACAAGAGAATAAATAATTACACCGAGTCCCAAGATGAAGTGCAGTCCCGCATCTCAAGCGGCGGCTGTCCTTTAACCTCTGCTCACCACAACAGGTGAACGGGCAACGACTTATTGCAGCTTTAGATTCTACGTGATCTAAGCTCTAACATATCGTCCCCACTAGCTTTGTCTTTATCCACTCGTCGTAAACACTTCTTGCCAGGGAAATACGTTATCATGTAAAAAGAATATAGGAAACCCAAGAACAGTTCAAGATATTTTCGTCACCTAATTAGACTACAGAAGTAAAAGATAATGAAACACAGTTTTCCTCATCTGCTTTGTTTCAGTAGTCCAGTTGCCTGGCGCTAAGCGGCTGATATCTCAAAAAAATATAATACATTTTTGCCACTTAAGAAATAAGGGCACTACATCAGATCTCTTCTGTTTTCAAGAATATTTGAGTCTTGGTTGGGCTGGTGTTTGTCCTCCAATCCAAGAGAACGTGTAAATTCCGGAAAAGATGAATGCTTCCAACATTTCAAGCTTTGTCCAAACCAATCTATTCGAACGGAATTCGGTGACGGAGAGTAACGATTCGAACTCAGCTTCCCCAGTACACCGTACAGCCAGCAAATTGAACCGTTCACAAAGGCGATTAGGCAGCAAGCCAACCGCTAGTATCAACAAACCCATTCTCCCCTCAAAGTCTGGATACTCTCTTGCTTCATCAGCACAACGATTCTCCCTAGCGAAAACAAGAAGTACACCGGGTAATATAAGTAGATTCACTGCAACAAGTCGTGCTACAGCTGTACAGGAAAGGATACTGTGCACAATTTTTGAGTCAACAAAAGATGTAAATTCAACTATTGGGCTTTGTATTCTTAACTTCAGTACGGGTGAGCTGATCCTTTCAGAGTTCATCGACTCTCAAATTTTTATTCGAACAGTTCACAAAATACAGATATATGAACCGACAGAGATACTATTACCCAACACTTCATTTTCACCGACCTATTCTAAATTGGCCACCATTTTGAAATTAAACACACCGGACTCAGTGAGGATCTCCGAAGTTTCTTCGAAATATTTTAACAGACAAAATGGCCAAGATGCCATCTCCAAATATTCAATAGATGAAGAAACCAAGAAAATAAATTTGATTCATGTGCTGGACAAAAACTTTGCCTTGTGTGCACTCTCTGCAACTGTCTACTTTGTTAAAGAGCAAATACCAAAAAGTACAGCAAAGGCAATGGAATTTAAATCTTTTAGAATCAGATTTGAAAATCCAGAAAACACAATGCTAATTGATTCAAGGACGATTTTAGGACTCGAATTGATTGAAAGCAAAATCTCAAAGGGAACTACCTGTTTTTTCAAGTTTTTGGATGAGACGGTGACAAAGATGGGTCGTCGCTTGCTCAGAAACAACATTTTACAACCGCTGACAAGTAAAAAGGGATTAGAGCATCGATTGGAATCAGTTCAGTTCTTGATGGAAAATAGTGATCTCTTGAAGGGACTGCGCAATGAGATGGAGACTTTCGAAGACCTAGACAGAATATTTTGTCACTTGCTGTCGGTTAATCATGTGGCCATCGAACCCGAATTCAAAATAAATTATGTGCTTTTATTGAAAAGCACCCTACATACAACCAAAAAAATAGCTACGACGTTACAGGAGGCCAATCCGTCGGGGATGTTTCTGAAGGAAGTTAAGAGTATACTGCTCAACAACAAGCTATCCGAAATCGAAAGTGCAATTGACGAAAAGATTAATAAGGACTGTTCATGGGCAACATCCAATATTGATCAACAAAACCAACGATGCTATGCTGTGAAAAAGGGAACTAACGGACTTTTAGATATCTCTCGCCAAGTTTACAGGAACATCGTAGACGAGATTGTCCAAAAGGTAAAGAAACTAAATGATACCCACGAGCTTTCTTTAGATTACAAATACGAACGTAGGAGGGGTTTCTATTTGAGACTGAAAAGGAAGGACTACCCCGAGTTACCACCTCTTCCCTCAAACTTTGTGAACGTTATTTTAAAGAAAGAGTTTATTGAGTGTACCACCTTGGAGCTTTTAAAAGCAAATGCAAGGTTAGATGAAGTATTAAGAGAGATCCTGATTGCAAGTGAGCAAGTTATTGACGAGTTGCTCAACGAAATAATGGGAAATCTTTCTGCGTTATTCATGATGTCAGAAGCTGTCTCCCTTTTAGACTTACTATGCTGTTTTGCAAAAAAGGCCACAAACCTTGAATATTGCTTACCAAAATTTTCTGACATCCTTTATATCAAAAAGGGACGACACCCCATACTGGAAAAGCTCATAAAATCGTTTGTTCCGAACGACATAATAAGTCTACAAGGCAGTTCCTCCATGCAACTGATCACCGGTTGTAATAGAAGCGGGAAGTCTGTGTACCTGAGGCAGGTTTCCTTGCTTTGTATAATGGCACAAATTGGGTGTCCTGTCCCAGCAGAGTCAGCAACTTTCCCGATATTTAATAAACTTCATGCAAGGGTGTGTAACGACACAATGGAGATTGGGTCGTCTAATTTTTCCTCCGAGATGAAAGAAATGGCTTATTTCCTTGGAGCGTTGGATTCACAGACCTTACTGATCTTAGACGAGGTTGGGAGAGGGTCGAGCATTGGTGACGGCTTGGCAATCTCTCTTGCAATTACTGAATATCTTCTTTCAGCAAATTGTTCTGTTTTCGTCTCTACCCACTTTAGGGAAATCCCAGCCCTTTTGAGAAATAAACCTAGTGTTTCTCATTTCCATATGAAGACAGAAGTTACAAGAACTGCCTCTTTGAAAATGCATTATAAACTCACTACTGATTTTGAAGAAACATCAGGTAATGGAATCAGGCTGGTGGGCCCCCTATTTGGCGAAAAGATATCTGAAACTGCTATGATGATAGCTAAGTTGCTTGAGAAATCTGGAAAATATCAAAGGATGGCTCATCTGCAGAAGCATAAAGATCCGGATACAGTGGCAGTAAATGAGTTGAAAAAGATAAATAATATGGCAAACATACTAAAAGAAACTCTAGCTGAAGGGGAAGCTGGAGTAACACGTGTGTTATTGAAGGCTATCCAGACAAACTTTTTAGACGCTTTTTATTCTTGACCCCAAATTAAAGCAGCTAATGAAATATTAGAGGTAATAGCCATCAGAATCAATGCGAATGAAATTTTATGATAATTATATACTGCTAAATTCGTTTAGCCTATTGCGCATTCCAAAATTATAAAAACAAAATTCATATTCATAAGTCAACTCTCTACACCTACAAGCTTGTAAATTAGACTTTGGATCCGTACCAGTTTCTGTGGGATACTATCATCCAGACGATTACCAACAACGGCTGTGTTAAATGAGCCCTTCAAGGCTGCCTCTCTAAAGGCAACCACGAAATTGATAACGAGCGAGACTATAAGGACTAATGCGACAATCATCGGACCTAATGGTGCGTCCAAATGTTGACCACTTCTTTGCTTGATGACGTTCAATCTTTTGATATAAACGATGTACGACCATATACCACAAAATAATGTCAACGCGAAATAAATGAACGCCAAAGTATTAGCCAGACCAGGGAAGGCCGCCTTTTTAACAGAGTTGTAGATGGAAAATGTCAAAACACTCAACAATGTGGTGACCCGTAACCACCTGTTAAAGGTCCGTTCATTTGCCAACCAAACCTTGGTTTCCACTTTAATGGGTCCAGCATTCTTCAGTAGCGTTTCCGGTCTTTTCACACCGGAGGGAAGATCGATCTCTTCATCCTCTGAGTCTACACCAATTAGCTTTGAATCTCTTCCGACTAGAATTTTCAAGAAAGTAGGTTCCTTTCTTTTTCTTGCCCGCATTCTTGACCTAGTTGTGCTTTGGGCCTCGGCAGATTCCTCATCGGATGATTCATGGTCCTCAAGATCAGCGTTTGTGTCAGACCTATGACCGATTTCTCCCTGAGGAGAATGGGAAGGTGAACTGGGCATTTGGATCTTTGATAGCCTACGCATCCCATCAATTTTTGCTTGAATCTCCTTCTGTCTTTTCATTTTTTTCTTTTCCTCATCATAAGCTTGGGAAGGGTTTTGTCTAATATCATTCTCAAGATCCGGTAACCAGAACGGCAGGACATCTAGCTTCTCGTCATCACTAAACAAAGAGGCAACACCCTGGATATACAACGAGAACCGTGGCACTTCTTTCACAAGATGTGAATTCGTCAGGTCACTAATCCATTGAGCATTTTTGCCGGCCAATTTGAGGGCGGATACAGAATTGCCAGTTTGTGTCTGGGAGACGTTCGAGTTCTTTACCTTGATTTCCATCACAGAGAATGGGAACTTTGCGTATTCACCGGTTCGCAAAAATTTCAGCGGATTGGCAACATCGGAATCGATATCGGTTCTATGCCAGTTTTTTGGATCCCTAATTGGTCTCGATTTATCGAAGGAATCTTCCCTCACGTACAAGATGTCGGAGTCAATGGTGATCCTAATTCTGTCATCACCCGGTATTTGAAACGCGGTTCTTGTATAGATAGTCCTCAACACGGGTTGTAACTCTTCTTGCATAATGAATCGTTGCAACTCATCGAAGTCGTTGCCCAAGCGATCCAGCTCAGATGCAACAGTCCCGCTGCCCTTCAATTTCTTCAGCATCTGCTCCTTGTACTTGGTGTCTCCGTTGAAGATAAACCCGTTCAAGAATTTCTGCTTCATCTTGACCCTTGTTTCGTCGAAGTCCTTCTTACCGTCATCGGTTTCGACCACCATCCTCTTCTCCAAAAATATATCTGGTCTTTCCGAAAGCTTACCTATCCAGCGCAGTCTGAGAGTGGGAGCTGCGCTGTTCTTCAGCAACTTATTGTTGTACAGCTCAAAGTACTCGTTGTCAAAATACAGGTTTGTGATGGTTGGGTCCAGCGATTTGTGTTGCAAGCCTCTCTCGCTGATATTCCCTGTGCTTGAGTTCGAGGACCGCGCATGCTCGTCGTCATCCAGCAGGTCCGACTCAAACTTGTCGACCATATTACTGTTTTCGGTTGGGGCTGCCGCGTACACCAACACGGGCAGGTGCCGCAAAATGATCGTCTTGACCTCCATCAAGTTATCCTCGTGGATCCAGAACTTGAAGCTTGTGAATTCCATATCGCCGCCATCCGCTGATCCAAAATTAGACAGCTTGGAGGCAGAAGCGAGAGACTTGGAAACCGTGCTGAAATTGCCCCTCAGTATGTTGTACAGTAAAGAAATGCGGTATAGCAAGGGTGAATACTCTTCCGAGTGGAAGGGCAGCTCCTTCAGCCGCACCTCCAACAGCGATCTGACTGACGGGTACTTTGGGTGTAACTTATCATGTTTCTTGACGATCTTTACGAACCCGGTGAAGTTCAACCGCGAAAAGTTGTCCAACTCTTTAGCCTCCGTTAGCGAGTCCTCCAAGATACGCTGGAACGCGTCGGAGTTCAGCGTCTTAATCTTCTCCTCCGTATCCGTCTGCTTCTCAAGCTGGTTCAATTTCTCCATTAGCGTGTTATACTTGTTCAGTTGGAACGTGTAAACTTTCTGCAACTCGCTATCTAACGCCTCCACAAAACGCGATTCGTCCTTATCGGTCCAGCCACGCGCATCAGCAATGCTCTTCTTATCCTTCTTCAACGCATCTCTGTCTCTGACAACAATATCCTCCTTCAACAGATCCTTCAGATGGTCGTACTGGATGTAAGAATCCTTCCAGGGGGGGTAGATGTCATTTGCCAATCGAACACCAAACAGCATCCTTGCACGCGAGTAGATGAAGAAAAATGAAGAACTACAGCGTCCTCAATGTTCTTCAACGAGCAACACCAGCAACAACAACAACAACAACAGCTCGCTCCGACCACACCTCTTGGCATAGCGTTATCGCAAGGCTTAAATACAAAATCCAAACTTCAATCGAAATTTCACCTCTTCATTCGCTTGCAGCACGTGGCACCCAATGTACTCGGCAAGAACAGATCGAGTGTCCGTTATCAACTCTTATACGGTGAATGAGTCGGTCAATACACACCTAGTATACATAGTTATGGAGAGAGAGACGGGAGGTTGGACGCTTGTAAGTGAGTGTTTGGATATTATGTTACAGTAGCTGGAGGTAAAATTGGTCTCCCCTTCTTCAGTAACTTGACTTCGCATTTCCGAGGAACAGATCACTGTACCTTCTGCAAGACTGCGTCCTCGCTTCTTCATTTTGTACATGGATGGGCCTCAAAAAGCCCATAGCATTGTCCTTGTCTTTGTCCATTTTTCTAACAGCAATTCGACTTGCTGCTACTCTTCGCACTGCTGGAGTTGATGTTTATGTTCCCACCCTTGCCGTTCCCAGTAGAGACCGTGTTTGCGTCGATCTTGTCCTGGATCAACTTGGTCAGCGTGAAGAATATTTCGTTGACGTTGTCGTCGTCCTTGGCACTGGACTCCACGAAGGGCAACCCCAGCTCGGCCGCCAGTGCTTCACCTTGCTCGCGCGAGACGACCCTTGTGTCCATGTCGCTTTTGTTGCCGACCAACAGCAGCTGCGCATCGTCGTTGGCATGCTCAGTGACCGTCGTGAACCACTGTCTGATATTGTTGAACGTCCTCTCGTCCGTGACATCGTACACTAATATAATACCCATAGCACCGCGGTAGTACGCAGTGGTGATTGTTCTAAACCTCTCCTGCCCAGCAGTGTCCCACAGTTGCAGCTTTACCTTCTTCCCGTTTATGTCGACAGTCTTAATCTTGAAGTCAATCCCAATAGTCGTGATGAACGACGGATTGAACCGGTCCTCCACAAACCGAACCAGCAGACAGGATTTCCCAACACCAGAATCACCAACAAGTAGAATCTTCATGATCGAATCGTAGTTCTTCCCACCAGACGCAGCCGAATTCCTTGCAACAGACATTATCTATACTCGAATAGTAATAGTATTAGTAGGAAAAGAAAAGAGGATAACACGAGAACCCAGAATTCAGAGTATAATCACCGACCAACGTCTACTGCACTGCTTGAATCCGATATCTCGTTTCGATTACAACGTTTTCACCGTCTGCAAGACGTCAACTGTTCCTCATTCCTTTCTTTCTTTCTCTCTTTTTTTTCTTAAAAGCGACTTTTTCTCTTCACTATACGTTACACGGTCCTCTTCTGCAACGGAGCGGTCCAAGAAGAACCTCAAAGAAGTGTCGCCGTGCACAGAGAGGTTGGAGTAGTTAGGAACCGCCATATTGACCGCAGATTTATATACGTATAAATATACCTCTTGCTTGAATTTGCTTTGACTTTAGCGGACAGTGTAGTGTCCTGGGAAAGAGAGACTAAGCGTAGTAACTTCTCCAGAGCACACCTTCCAGGTCCTCCAGTTCCTCGCTGTTGAACACGGTCCTGTCAAAAGCCCAGGTATCCGCCCTGACTTTTTTGAACTCGCTGATGATGTCCTTTGCCGCGGTGCCGACCATACCAGTGGTTCTTGCCCAGAACGACAACCTGCTGAGCTCCTCCGGGATCCAGCTGGGCAGCGGGAAGACATACGGGAACGCGGAAACGATGGCACCAATCCCCAAAACGTTAGCATGGACCTCAACATTCGTCTTGGACAGGGTTTGCTTCTCCTCCCAAGAGGAGTGAGGTAACCCAGCATTGAACTTTTTCAGCAGCAACTTCAACGCGGGGTCCGTCGATTTCATGCTGTGATGTATAATCTCGGATAACACTTTGGCAGCGCCAAGTCTTACTTCAACGAAATCTGGGTTGAACAGTTGTAACTTGACGTACTCGGAAATGACGGCCAGGACTTCTCCGCTCATTTGTAATAGCTGCGCGGATAGAATATACTCCAAACACATCAGCTGCACCCTTATTTGGTACGAAGAGCGGACGTTTCCGTTCTTACGGCAGAAGTACGCAACAATCAATTCTACGTCCTTGGAACTCACGGGAAGACTCGTCAGTTCTAAAAACATTTTTGTCGGGTCGAGCCCCGCTAGTTTGCACACATCCTTCTGGTTGATCAAAGACATCAAAAATGGGAGCACGTAATCAGCAATGTACGGAACTAGAAGTATCCTAGTCGGGCCCTTGGCCATATCGGTAATCCAGTAGAATATCGTAGAACACAAGTAAAAATATCTCGTCTTTAGCACATCTGCTGTCGACAGGCCCTTGACCGTCTCTGCCTCGTTTGCAAACGACTCGAACAACCTCTTGATTTCTCTATCACACCTCTCAGTGGGAATCTTCAACGCCAAGCCCAACCCATCAGGATTGGACCTATTAGCTTCCAGTAGCGATTCCAAATTATCAAAGGAGGGATAACTATCATTTTGAATCAAGATTGCGAACGTTTTCGCCACGTTTTCACGAATCTGATCGTACGGGTGGTCAAATACTAAATTGTCAAAGATGTATTTCAAGTGGAAGGACCGAAACTCTAAAGTGGTTAGAATGTTCTTCAGCATGACAAGCCTTGCAGACTGCTTTGCCACATCGTCAAAACTGGGAGTCAACAAATTTGTAATATTAACAAAATGCTCGCAGAACGCCTTGCACCTTCTGATATCGATAACAGAGGGAATCCACCAGCAGACTGTGCCCCAAACCTCCAACGAATCTCGGTTCAAGTCGTGGCCTAAACAATCGGCAAAGAATCCATCCAAGTAGTTATCAACACTTTCACAAGCTGCACTATCCAAGTACTTCTTGCCGCAAACAAAAGCGGCAACAAGCTCCACCGAGATAATCATGGATGCCTTATCTGTCCTGTCATAGTACTGAGTGCAAAGTTCGAAGAGATCCTCTAGCTTCAAGGGTCCTTCGCCAAACTCACAGGAAACTACTATGAGAAGAATAAAAAAAGAAACTTCCCCACTGCTGAAAGAACCATGTGTTTCATTGTCTTTGATCAGCGTACTTGTTATGGAACTGACCCATTGCTTTGTCAGAAGCTCCTTCGTTTTCAAAAACACGTTAAGTTCTGCAGGCTTCAAGTCCAGAACGTACTTGCATGGTTTTATAACCTTTAACGGAGCACCCCAACACAGCCACCCAACATATGCCTTAGCATCAATATAATAGGAGGGCGAATCGTAATTGTGCATTTCTCTTTTGAATTCCACGGTGGACTTATCAGACGACGTATCGAGCACCTCAATAAAATATGGATCAAACGACCTTCGATATGCGTTAGCAACATCGTACCGATAATCGGATAATGACAGAAACTTGTTGAAAATCGAAAGCATTGATTTCAAAACCAAATGCACAATGTGGGGATGGTGCGTTCGTGATTGCGAGAATAGTACTTCAATGACATTTTTATTGGTCACAGTTTCCAAGTTTGATTCAATTTTGGAAACTAATCTAATAACAGATGCCTGTACTTTCCAATTCAGCTCTTTGTCCTCCTCTAATAGACCCAAAAGTCTGTTTTGGAAACTCGTCAACGTCTGGAGATATACAGTCCTTTTTTTGTCTTTCGCTATCTTGACGGCGTTTACTTGGAGCTTTACAGATTTATCTGGTGGGTATAATGGTGCCCATATCCTATCATCAACGATACAAACGCTCGATGGAATCTCTAGATTTGAAATTAAGTTGCTCATGATACTACAAGAGCGCATTGCAACTTTTAATTCCTGAACATGGCTACAGTCTACCAACAAAAAGAAAAGTTCCTCCACATTTTTGTAATCATTGAGTAACTTTTTGCGGATCTTATTCACCATGAGAACCCTTAAAATGGCCTCCAGCTTAGCATTGTTTTTTGATTCAAGAGTCTCCCGTATGTTGTCCATCAAACTCCTTATTATTACGGAATAGGAGCCAATCAGCTGCTTCATACAGTGTGCTAACGTACCCTGAGCCAGCTGATGTATACCGGGGTAAACAGATGTTGCAAGTTCTATAACATCTTTTAGCAATTGTATTTCCAATCTGGAGGGAAACCGGTTCGTTGAATGCAACAAGACCCGATCCTGATGAAAAGCGTTTGCCTTAACCGCCATATACGTTCTCGTGAAATACGAAGTGCGGTTAGCTAGTGTCTGGATATTCTCAACAAAGTCGATATCCAAGAAGGCACACGGATCATCATTGAAGAGGGTGTCCTGACCCACATTCGTAAACCAGACCTTGATACTATGCAGTAATACCTGACACAAATTTGTGTTGTTCTCAAAGTTCTTTGAGAAGAAATTGAAGAGCTTATGCAAAAATAAACCTATCTTACTTCTGGTTTTGTGAACTTTAAAATATTCTGGGTGTGAAATCTTTTCTTCAGGTGTCAAACCGAAGAAATAGTTGCAACTGTAAATGTCCAAATCTCTGAACACCAAACTGGAATTAATGAGTGAGTCTCCAGGACGATGTCCAGAAACTGGCGTGCCGAGTGTCGATGGTACTTCAGAAACAGAATCGTCGGCCAAAAAGCGATAAGATCTATCATCTGAAATCACAACAGCATCGGAATCATCACGCGCATCATCATTTTGAAAGTCATGGTAAAAACTGGACTCATCCTTGTCCAAACATATCTGTTCGATATCGACGTTCAGCTCTTCATTATCGCAGTTTTTCTCCCTGATGTGCTTCAATAACATCAATTTCTCCCTATACGATGACCTGTCCGCTCTTTCACCTTTGTTCCTGTTAAAGTCTGGGTCAAAGAGCAAACTTGCGCCAGAAATCGCATGAGTGAATACTAGGATATATTTCTGGAGATCGTCCACATATCTCGTGTTTGAATGAACTGTAGTCATAAATTTTTCTAGTTTTTCGATACAGAAGTCAGTGATAGAGTCAAAAAAGTTTGCAGCAAATGTAATCTCGGATTGAGTGGGAACGTGCCAATCGAAATTTAGGTTTTCAGGCTGAAACTTCCTATCATCATCTTGAAGTCCACCCCAACGTTCATTTTCAGGTACGTTGCAAGAATTTGAAAACAATCCACATCTAGTAATTTCAGTGCTTGACAAACTGGCAATACTGCCATGAACCAGAATAGACACCAAAATATCAAGTGGTGGGTTCGAAATATTTTCAAGACAATATTTGATACAGTCCTTCAACTTAGAGCCAATCTCCAGTATAGCTTGGTGCGACTGTCTCAAAACATCATTCAAAGCAGTTAAGTAGAGCACCAATTTGACATCCCGTTGGCTAATTTCTGAATAGTTCCTTATAGATCCTGCGCCTTTTTCAACCTCTTGCTCGATGCCATAAATCAAGAGGTCAGCAATGTTCTTGTTCAAGGATGGATCACGCCTCACTAGTGCAGCAAGCGGAATTGTCACAATTTCGTAATTTGGATCCTTCACTTGAAATGCGTCATTTTCCCAAAACATTCTTTGAAAGATTTCAGCGAAATACCTGAACATATCATCGTTCATCGACTCTATCATAACCATTGTTGTTTGATTCAATTTAAATTCAAATCCTTCGTCCAGTTCAACGTCCACCAATGCGAATAGCTTGTCAACGTACAGCTTTAAAATGTTGCTGATTACGGATGTAGATGCTGCAAAAGCTTGGGAAAGGATATCTTCATCATAAACAAACTGTTTATCAGTGTGCTCTTTGAGGTGGAAGAAATGTTGCTGAACAAATGGGATCGTATGAGACTCAAATGTTAGTGGCTGGTCCTCACCCAACAAATTCTGCAACGGAATAAAAGAACATATTGAAACAACTGCGTTCAAAATATGACTCGACAGAATCAGATCATTCGTGTCAATTCTAGCAACAAGCATGGACAACAGATTCGTCGCGTGAACCCTGTATAGCTTGTGCATAACAAAAAACCTTGCAACCCTGGTGAACTCTTTCAAAGAAGAAATCGCCTTGTGCTTGGAATTAACGTATTCGTCGGACAGAAAATCGTATATGTCTTCCAAAATTCTGTCATAAATGAGGTTTGAAGTGGTGGATGGTATGTCTAGCAGATATGCAATACTAGAGATATAGAAATTCGTTACCTCCGAACTTTTGTTTTGTGTGCCTGTAAAAATGATGTCAGTCAACAACCTTATGACCTTGTCGTGGCAGTCTGGGTTCAAGCAGTAACCATCGAAATTCACTTTATGAGCCTTGCTACTCTCGACCTGCACTCTGCTGTGGTAAGCTTTTACAAAAGAATGAACAAATTTCGCTATTGGCTTAGTCCAAGATCCGGAATTGGAGGGGTGAACGTACGTGTTGATGGCTTTGGTCAGTTTTTCGAACTCCACAAAAAAACGCTCAAAATTGGATCCGTTTATGCTATAAACAAACGGTTTGACAACTCTCCCGTACGAATGGATTTGACCGTTTGCTCTTAACTGTCCCTGTAACCGATTGAACATGAAAGTCATCTGACTATCGGTGAAGATTCCAAACCCTCCAAAGTCCACGCCACAATCACTGAGATGGGTTGGTCCCTCTTTCAAAATCTTCAAATATGCCCCTTCAGCAACGTCCCCCACAAATTCGTACATATGCGAATCAACAGCGACATGTGCACTGACTGAACTCCACAGACTGTAGCAGTTTGGAAGGAAGTCGGTGACTTTCGCGACTTTGTTGTAATGATGAGGAATAAAGGATGTGATTAGTGGGAGCACAATGGACATTGTAGCAGGCGAAAAGCTTGAAAGCAACCAACGCATACAATCCTTTAACAGAGTTTCATCATTCTCGTTGAAAAAAGGCTTAGAATAATGAGATAGCTTTAGCAAGACCCTGAACAAATCCAGATCTTCCTTACAAGATAAATCATAGCGATTATAGTCAGAATCTGGATAAGGGAAAAAACTGGTAAAGAAATCGAAGAGAATTTTATGATCAAGGATCAAGCCACTTTCTTGCAGTAAAGTAGTGAAATTGGTCCCCTTATCGTCATGGCTTACCAACTGCTCAAAAATCCGCACAAAAAGATCCCGGGCTATCTTTTGACCATCTACCAGAGATAGGTAAAAATAGACTGTTGCCAATCTTTTCCTCAGACCGAGTGGAAAAGGGAAGCTCATGCAGTTTCTGAGCTCGTTGCTCCAATGGTTTACATTAACCACGGAGGATGATTTTGCCGTGATCTTACCTGTCGTATTCACGTCAGGCCCGGCATTGCTGATAAAGTTGTCCTCATTGTACAGCTCGTCTTCGTTAAACTCGGGGAAACCCCCATCGTTACCAATATGAACCTGTTCATCCCCGAGTCTGAACAAATCAGTTTTCAGAGCTAGATCATCGATTTCATCCTTCAGGTCCGCCAAGTCTTTGCTAGTGATCGAAATCACCCCCTGAATATCCAACGATGCAATTGCAATATACAGATTGACCAAGACTTGCACTATGTATTTCGCTTGTTCTTGGTGCGTCTCCGTGTTGTACGGTAAATGTTTCTCAACTTGGAATACAGGCTTGACGTCCCTACTAAACCATTTTGAGTCCCTGTCGTAGCAACATGCTTCAAACTCATCTGCATCATCCGGATAGTCTAAACCGTAGTGTTTCAACCTTCCCTTCAGCACTGTATCTGCTTCGACCTCATCTGCTAGGTTGTAAGATGGGGTGGCGGATTTAGCCCTTGTTTCCGAAGCAATTTTTAACCGCGGCGAGCCAACCCGCGGTGTTCTTGACCTCAGCAGCATTTTACCAATGGACATATCGCCAGCTTGCAGGTTAGATAGCTTCTTGTTTCTCCGGGGAACCGGCTCTCTAATGCCGTCGTCACTCATCCTGCTACCTTAAATAGAATAAAAAGCAAATGCAGTTAGCTGTCCTTGTATCCAGCGTGATATTATTGAGCAACACCACTCACTTACCTAGCAATGTATTTCAGGCTATACCGACTCCAGGTTAGGGGAGTGTTGCGCAGCAAAGAGACGCAATGACAATCAAAGTCTGCCTTCGGTGCTCTTTATCGTACGATTGTTGCACTGTTACGTAACATCCTTTTTTTTTCCCCTTCCATATTATATTATATTATATTATATACACCTTAAAAGGGTTGGGCCAAAATGCATTGCCTCCAGCATTTCTTAACGTCGTTTACGCAGAGGAGGGTCCCCCCGGACGTGTACATAGTGATATTGTGATAGCCATTGTCTGTTGGATGTGCTAGGTGCCGTCGTGGGCGATGTTTGGGGCCCCACTTTCAATCGGCGTACTTGCCCAGGTCCAGGGTGACTAGCCGTGACGAGTTCTCTTGCTGTCTTCTGTAGACCCCGACGAGGGCGTCCGATTTCTCGAACATGGAGTTCTTCAGCGAGATGACGATGAACTGTAAGCTTGGATTACCGTGCTTCCTGATGTATGCTGCTATCCTCTCGACGTTCTTGATATCCAGCGCTGCATCGACCTCGTCGAGCACAAAAAATGGGCTCGGTTGGTACGAGTTTATCGCAAACAGCAGCGCGAGCGCGGCAACAGTCTTCTCACCACCGGAAAGATACTCCATATCCTTGAATCTTTTTAAGGGAGGTGTGGCGTGGTACTTGATTCCTGCGTTGAAGGGCTCGTCCTCGTCCTCCAACGTGAGCGAGGCGCTACCCCCCGCGAGCTCCGCCGTGGAGTTCGGGTCCTTGGTCAGTTCTCGGTAAATGCCGTCTATGTGTGTGCTCACGTAGTCAAAGGCACGGTCAAACAATTCCTTCCGTCTTTTCTTTGTCTTCAGGAATTGGGCATAGATCTTCCTCTCCTCGGACTTCAACCGCTCCGTCTCGTTGTCAATGGCGTCAAATCTCTCCTGAGCCTCATCAAATCTGCCAACTGCTCTTGCATTGGGTTGCAATATCTCCAACATTTCGTTCACCTCCTCGATGCTCCGTGTCAGTTCTTTTTCCAATTGCTTGGACGAGCTCTCTTTGTACTTCGTGGGCAACTCTTCGTAGTCGATATCAATCTCGTTCGACATTTTTACAGCATCTCCCTGTTCATTCGAGGTAATTGGTACATCAGCCAAGTTTGTTTCAGAAAGGATTGGAAGGTCTCTATTGGAAATCTTACAATTACGCAAGATGCCAATTCTCTCCAGGTCAAGGGTCTCGATATCTGTACTTATCTCATCGCGTTGCCGCTTTACAGCTTCGACACTCGACTGAACTTCATTCAGGGATTCTTCCTTGTTGTTTATCTCGAGCTTCTTCCCCTCGATTTCGGTTTCCTTCTCCTCAATTTGCTTCTCAAAGGATGAAATGTCCTTCTCTATCGGTTCAATTTGAGCATGATATTTCTTTTCTTGTTCTTCTAATGACGAGAGTTCAAGTTGTGCTTTTTTGATGTCCTCTTCGGCCTTCAACGAACGCCCCCTTGTCGATTCTAATCTTTCTCTCTCGAATTGCAACTTGTTTTCCACAGTTAATATTTCCTTCTGCAGCTGTTGCAATTCTTTGGCGTTTTGCCTCATCACCTCGCCGGAATGACTCTCGTAGTCCTTGACGCTGAACCCAACCTTATCAGTGAACGCTTTGAAAATGACATCTTGAACCTTGTCCTTTTCCTCCGTTAGTTCATTAGACTGTTTCAAAATTGATTCTTTCTTTTTCCCAAGGGAGAGAATCTTGGGGGAGTACTCTTTGTCCACCAAATTGAGTTGATGGTTTATTTCGACTTTATTTTCCTCGATGGACCTGTTTATTTGCGTCAATTGAGTCCGGATGCTTGCAATTTCTGCGTTGAGCAGAGAGATATTACTTTCAAGCTCTCTCGCCTGAATGGACGCTGAGCGGCCGTACGCAGCCGCATCTTCAATCTGTTGCAGGATCTTGTCCTTCAAAGTCATCAAACTTTGGTATTCCTCTTTATCCCACCTGTTATTACCGTCTTTGGACATACCACCTGTCATTAGCCCGGCTCTATGAATCAACGAACCGTCGAGTGCAATTAGTTTATTCTTGAATCCGTGGTCCCACTTAAGTTTCTTCGCGAGGTCTAGTGTATCACAGATGATGGCATCACCACACACATAGTTTATGGCCCGTTCGTACTGCGATTCGAACTCCATTGCGTTTTTGGCTAGCAAATACCCCTGGATGTTTACGCTTGGCAACGTTGCCACTGCTGAGTCGACAGTATCCAGTGGGATGAATGATATGACACCGGCACGTTGTTTCTTCAGATAGGCGATACACTCTTGGGCCACAGATAGACTATCCACGATCACAGAGTCGAAATTTTTCCCCAGGACCGTAGCGACCGACACAGAGTATTTGTCCTTCTTTGGGTGACACAGGTCGCTAACGATCCCTTTCACACCTGGGAACAGCCTCTTCAGAGAGACCACATTTTCCCTTAGCTTCCGTTCTCTGACGGTTTCCCTTTGGTTGGCACTCAGTTCGTCAATTTTAACGAGCGTTTCCCTCAGTTTGTAGTTGAGGTCGTACTCTTGTTTGCCCCTTGACTCAATTTCTGATTGCAAGTTCTTCAACTCCTTCAAGTTCTCCGCGTTGAGCGCGTTCTTTTCATTCAATGAGGAGGACAACTCGGTAGCCTGCATCTCTATTTTCTCCAGGTTCACCTGTAGTTCCTCGTTTATCCGCGACTTGGCGACGTCCGTCATTCTGTTGTACCTGTCCAGTTCGTCATCCACTTCCTGCTTGTCGTTTAGCAAGAGCGCAAGTTTTTCCTCGATGGTAGAACCGTTGCCCTCGGAGAGATACTTACCCATCAACTCCTGGTACAGGGCAAGGTCTGTGTCTGTCAATCTATAGCGATTTTCGTCACCTGCAGTTCTTTTCAGCTCTGCTTCAAAGGTATCCTTTGTTTTAGTGGCCACTTCCAGTTGTGTTTCGAATCTGGCTACGTACGACTCCTGCCTGCGCAGTTCATTCTGTAGCAGATCGATTCTTTTCTCGACGTTCCTAATACGGTTCGCGGTGGCCCGCTGAGGTAGCTTTATCAGTCTTATGTCCGACAAGATCTTCTCCCTGTCTCTAACTTTGTAATCCAGTTTATTCTTGAGTTTCAGCAGTGCTGCAGTCTCGCTTGCGAAGAAGGCCTTCGCTTTCTGTAGAGTGGCCTCCCTTGTCCTGATCTCTTCCCTCAATTTGCTCATTGTCGATTCTGTGTTGGCCATGTCTGCTAGCAATTTATCTTTACCCATTTGCAAGTGGTACAGTTTCCACATTGCAAATATCTTCTCTAGTTCTTTCCTCTTCTCCAAGTTTTTCTTGTACTCCTCATCCTTGGAGACACCCTCCCTGTACGATTTCAACTCGCTGTGGACTCTTCTTCTGTCCTTTATGGACTCTGTGGCCGAATGGCTCAGTTGTTCCAGTTGATCCTTGAGCAAGTCGTACTCCTTCTTGTACTGCGCGGACCCGGACACCTCCTCAAACAACTTTGTGAGTTGCAGAGGGGATTGCGACGCGACTTGCTCGACGTCCCCCTGGAACACCAAAAAATTCTTTGCCTTGATCAGTATATTTTGAGACTCCAAAAACTCCGAGTACTGTTTGTAAGTGACCTGCCGCCTATCTATCTGGTACGTTGAGTCACCATTTTTTGAGATTGTCCTTTTCAACTCCACGGTGGATTCCTGTGGGCCCTTGGAGTAGAATGCGGAGACGTACGCCCTGTGGGCGTCACCATCACCCTCACCGCCATCTTCTTCATCTTCATCTTCTGGAACGACGCCTCTGTAAATCAGGTCTGCCACGGCACTGGACCGCAGATAACTCGACCGCACACCCAACACGAACGAGATCGCGTCCATCATGTTGGACTTCCCGGACCCATTGGGCCCAATAATACTCGTGAAATTCGACTCACCAAACCCGACTTTAACCAGCCCGCGGTACGACTTGAAATTGTACAGCTCCAGCCCAAGTAACCTTCCCATTGTGGGTCTCCCTACTTCGCGGTACTGCTAGTGTTGTGTCTTTACTCCAGAGCAGTGATGATGCCCCACGAAACCTGCACGTTATTTATTTATTTATTTATTTATTTATTGATTTAATTGCTTTAGATCTGAGTTTACGCGTCTCGTTACCCGGACACCAACCTGGGACGCATTATTGAGAGGCGCGGTGTAACCGGGAGAGAACGAGGGAGTGAACGCTGTATACCTTTTGGACAGAGCGCTGTCCGCAGCCTACGGGAACTGCCCATCAGCAGGGACACTTGTTGGCCAACAGAGTACTGTTGATATCACCAACGCAAAGAGTATTTCCTGTCAGCTGTACTGTCAATCGTATATTATGGCTATCACTAGTTCAACACGCAGGTCGAATATTTAAGTGTGTTCTACATAACAATATCATTGCCCACGAACATATATGCTATTATAGTGGTTTCAACACTATCTCACCACTTGTACAATCCCATAGAATCCCGCCACCACCTATTTTTAATCCCGCGCCCACGTGATCTGGCGGGATTTGGCGGTTTTTGGCGGTTTTTGCTGCGGGCGGGATTCCCGCAATTTCAATCCCGCACCAAACCGCAGCAGTCACGTGCTTTAACACCCAGTCACGTGCACCACCCAGACACCCACAATTCCCCAAACGGGCCATCTCTGAGTCACCGGCACGCGGTCCTCTCTGCGCCCGCTCAGAAACCGCCGCGGGACGTCAGGAAAACTGTGAAAAATTCTCAGTCGCCGCAAAAAAATGACAAAAATCCCGACACCACACAAAATTCTTCCTTTTTCGAGGCAGGAGGAAAAGTTCTCAGATTTTTCAGCTGTGTGGGTGAAATATAGATGAGAGGACTTCTGACACAATACACTTTAGTGAACAGAGTCTGCGTACAAAGCCTCTGTTGGTTCTACTTCCTAGTGTACTGCACACGGCTAGAAACCAGGCTGCTGTACAGTTAGGTCGGTAGGAACGTTTTTTGGTGTGTGGGGGAAAAAGCAAGACAAATTATGGTGAATAATCCACTCAGGAGGGAGTACTGGCACGAGGTGGTCGATGGGTTCAGGCCAGCTGACTCTGCTGGGGCAGATGATGCTCCGGTTACCACTGGTAGTACCGGTGGGGACTCGCTAGGTGATGAGAAGAACGGGTTCATGGGTGCCGGTACCACATCCTACGAAATGTACAACTACAGCAACAGCAGTACCGGCGCGGGGAATAAAGGTGACTCGCACAGTATGACGCGGGACGAGGCAGGGTCCGGCGTCATGAAGGAGGACGTCGATGGTCGCCCGCAGATGAACAAAGATCTGGACGTGAGACACCTGCTCACGCTCGCTGTCGGTGGTGCGATCGGGACAGGTCTGTTCGTGAATTCTGGGGCGGCATTGAGTTCTGGTGGGCCAGCGTCATTGGTCATCGACTGGGTGATCATCTCCACGTGTCTGTTCACCGTGGTTAACTCATTGGGGGAACTCGCTGCGGCGTTCCCCGTAGTGGGCGGGTTCAACGTGTACATCACTCGGTTCATCGACCCGTCGTTTGGGTTCGCAGTCAATATCAACTACCTTGCACAGTGGCTCGTCCTGTTACCACTAGAGCTCGTCGCCGCATCGATTACAATCCGTTACTGGAACGACAAGATCAACTCGGACGCCTGGGTCGCCATCTTCTACGCGGCAATCGCTTTCGCCAATATGCTCGACGTGAAGTCGTTCGGGGAAACGGAGTTCATCCTCTCAATGATCAAAATACTGGCCATTATCGGGTTCACCATCCTTGGGATCGTACTCTCCTGTGGTGGCGGGCCCAAGGGCGGGTACATCGGCGGGAAGTACTGGCACAACCCGGGCGCATTTGTCGGTGAAACCTCGGGCACCAAATTCAAAGGGCTGTGCTCCGTGTTCGTCACCGCGGCGTTCTCCTACTCTGGGATGGAACTGACAGCAGTGTCCGCCGCAGAGAGCTTAAACCCAAGGGAGACCATTCCCAAGGCGGCAAAGAGAACTTTTTGGCTGATCACTTTATCGTACGTCACTATCCTAACGCTGATCGGTTGCCTGGTCCCTTACAACAATCCGAAACTGCTGAACGGGTCCAGTTCCGTCGACGCCGCGTCCTCACCACTGGTCATCGCTATCGAAAATGGTGGGATCAGAGGGCTACCGTCGCTCATGAACGCGATCATCCTAATCGCTATCATCTCCGTCGCCAACAGCGCAGTGTACGCTTGTTCAAGGTGCATGGTCTCCATGGCTAGAATTAGAAACTTGCCCCAGTTCCTAGGGCGCGTCGACCGCAAGGGGAGACCCCTCAACGCGACACTGCTCACACTTTTCTTCGGCTTACTGTCCTTCATTGCTGCAAGTGACAAACAGGAGGAAGTGTTCACATGGCTGAGCGCACTCTCCGGGTTGTCGACCATCTTCGCATGGATGGCGATCAACCTATCGCACATCAGGTTCCGCCAGGCAATGGCACACCAGGGGATCTCCCTCGACGAGCTGCCGTACATATCGATGACTGGGATCAGAGGGTCCTGGTACGGTGTCATCGTCCTGTTCCTCGTCTTGGTCGCATCCTTTTGGACGTCGCTGTTCCCCTTGGGTGGGGACGGTGCGGACGCAGAATCCTTCTTCGAGGGGTACTTGTCCTTCCCGATCCTAATCGTATGCTACGTGGGGCACAAGCTCTACATCAAAAGGAAGAAGCTGCTCATCGATGTCGCGGACATGGACCTCGTCTCAGACAGGAAAGTCGTCGACGTCGAAGTGTGCCGCGAAGAGATGCGGATCGAGAGGGAGCAATTGGCCAAGAGGTCCTTCTTCACGAGGTTTCTACATCTATGGTGCTAGACGACCAGACATTGTAGTAAGTAACTAAAGTAACTAATGTATTACCATCACCCAATTCGGCACGTGACCGCACCAGCTTATTACACTGGGATTTCCCCAAATATCACACTGTACGAACGGTGAAAATTTTTTCCCTCTGAATGAGTGTCTCTCTCTGTGTGGAGTGTCTTCTTCTCATTGCAGATACAGACAGAATGAGATTACTTGTTGGACGATGGTAACTTGTGGGTTTCGCTGGGTCGAACCCGTTTCTAGCTGTTGCTGTTCTTCACGAGTATCATTTCAACAGGACCCTTTTGACTAGTCCAAGAACCAAAGCCCAGTAGCCATGTCCATAAGCCACTGTAGATTCTACGAGAACAAGTTCCCCGAGGTCGATGACATTGTCATGGTCAATGTGCAGCAGATTGCCGAGATGGGTGCGTACGTGAAGTTGCTGGAGTACGACAACATCGAGGGTATGATTCTGCTGAGCGAGTTGTCCCGGAGACGTATAAGATCCATCCAGAAGCTGATCCGTGTTGGTAAGAACGACGTCGTTGTTGTGCTGCGTGTCGACAAGGAGAAGGGTTACATCGACTTGTCCAAGCGTCGTGTGTCCTCCGAGGACATCATCAAGTGTGAGGAGAAGTACCAGAAGTCGAAAACCGTGCACTCGATCCTGAGATACTGTGCGGAGAAGTTCCAGATCGCACTGGAGGAGCTATATAAGACCATTGCGTGGCCATTGAGTCGAAAGTACGGCCACGCGTACGAGGCGTTCAAGCTGTCCATCATAGATGAGACCGTCTGGGAGGGCATTGACCCACCATCCAAGGAAGTGTTGGAGGAACTCAAGACGTACATCTCCAAGAGGTTGACCCCACAGGCGGTGAAGATCAGGGCCGATGTGGAGGTGTCCTCTTTCGGTTACGAGGGGATCGATGCGATCAAGGAGGCGCTGAAGTCTGCTGAGAGCCTGTCCACGGAAAAGATGCAAATCAAAGTGAAGCTTGTCGCCGCGCCACTGTACGTCATCACCACGCAGGCTTTGGACAAACAGCAAGGTATCGAGGTCTTGGACCGTGCTATCACCCAGATCAACGACGTCATCACCAAGTACAACGGTGTGTGCAACATCACGATGGCACCAAAGGCCGTCACGGCCACTGAGGACGCTGAGTTGCAAGCTCTCTTGGAGAGCAAAGAGTTGGACAACAAGTCCGACTCTGACGACGATTCTGACGAGGACTCTGACGAGGAATGATGTGAAATGTGATCATCCTTTTCATATTTTTTCCCCGGCGTCTCGTCCCTTGCTTGCTTTGCTGCCTCTTGTAGCGTCGAGTATAAGCATACTACATTTTCCCTCTTCCTCCTCCTACGATAGATTTACTATTTTCCCTTTATGAGAGGGGATGGGGGATAAATACAAACATTGTATACGTACATATCAATATTACAGTAATGTTTTCCATACGTGGTGTTTCTACAGAATCCCATTAAGAGAAGGCGAGAAACATGCCAAAAAAAAAATGATGATGATGAGGACTACGTCCATAAATTCATTGAAATATACACATAAAGAAGTTTATACATACACTTGTCAGAAAACGTAGACACCCAAATCAATTGTATCAAACATCATCTGCGTTTCAAACTTTCCCAGACCATTGCTTCTCAAGAGAGAAGGAAGATGGTCAGGTAAGCAAGGAACACACACATAAATTCAAAAGTAGCGTAATAAAAGATAATAATAATAAAGTATCAGTTAGTTTTGAATTTAGTTAGCGGCGACGTGTTCAACCAAGTCGACGACTCTGGTGGAGTAGCCGAATTCGTTGTCGTACCAGGAGACCAACTTGACGAACTTTGGAGACAATTGGATACCGGCGGTAGCGTCGAAGATGGAGGAGCGAGAGTCGCTCAAGAAGTCGGAGGAGACGACGGCGTCTTCGGTGTAACCTAGAACACC
This sequence comes from Huiozyma sinensis, assembly GCA_030705205.1. Lineage (NCBI taxonomy): Eukaryota > Fungi > Ascomycota > Saccharomycetes > Saccharomycetales > Saccharomycetaceae > Huiozyma > Huiozyma sinensis. The sequence continues at coordinate 30,131 of JANIWX010000096.1, forward strand.
CTTCAACTTACCCTCGGCGGCTTCCTTGACGACCTTCTTGATTTCGTCGTAGGTGGTGTCCTTGTTCAACTTGACGGTCAAGTCGACGACGGAGACATCGACGGTTGGGACTCTGAAAGCCATACCGGTCAACTTACCTTGCAACTGAGGCAAGACCTTACCGACGGCCTTGGCGGCACCGGTGGAGGATGGGATGATGTTACCGGAAGCGGTTCTACCACCTCTCCAGTCCTTGTGGGATGGACCGTCGACGGTCTTTTGAGTGGCGGTCAAGGAGTGGACAGTGGTCATCAAACCTTCGTCAATACCGAAGGCGTCGTTGATGACCTTGGCCAATGGAGCCAAACAGTTGGTGGTACAGGAGGCGTTGGAGACGATGGTCTGGCCAGCGTATTTGTCCTCGTTGACACCCATGACGAACATTGGGGCGGTACCGGATGGGGCGGTGATGACGACCTTCTTGGCACCGGCGTCGATGTGCTTTTGGGCAGAGTCCAATTCCTTGAAGATACCGGTGGAGTCGATGGCGATGTCGACCTTGGAGGCACCCCATGGAAGGTTGGCTGGGTCTCTTTCGTTGTAGACGGCGATCTTGTGGCCGTCGACGATGATGTGCTTGTCATCGTGGGAGACTTCACCGTTGTATCTACCGTGGGTAGAGTCGTACTTGAACATGTAAGCGGCGTAGTCGTTGGTGATGAAAGGGTCGTTGATGGCGACGACCTGGATGTTCTTTCTGGACAAGGCGATTCTTAGAACCAATCTACCGATTCTACCGAAACCGTTAATAGCAATGCTGGTGGCCATTTTTGAATGATGTGTTTTGTGATGGGGGAGATTAGTGATGTTGTATGAAAAACTAAGTTCCTTGGTCTTTTGTGAAGGGGGGGGAACAAGAGAGGAAGAAGAAAGTAGAAATAAGAGAAGAGAGTTGCAATTATTTTTGACAGCGAAGGACAGACTTTATATATTCGCAAGAGCGGTCCGATTTCCAGATGAGACACGCACGCACGCAAGGACGAACTCACGAGGATTGCACCAGAACCGGTTTCAATTTGAGAGATTTAAAATCGCCCTAACTCTAAAGCAAGAGACACAGTTGCAATAATAATAGCAAATAGCAGTAGTACTAGTTGTAGTAGCGGCACGGTAAGCCGTGCAATACCTGCAGGGCAGAGTTAGCGGCAGAGGCAAGCACAGACTGGGTGTATCTTGCTTGCAGTGAGTTCCGAGTAGTTCCACATCATGCGTTTGATATTCGATGCCCGTTGATTACGTGCGGTGCTCTGCGTGTGTCTGTGCGGCGCTGGCGGCGTGTGTGCGGTGTGGGTGCCGCGGGCTTCCTGTAACCCCGTGCGTGCCCGGCAGAATAGACGCCGCCGCCCATTACAGGAAGCCCGGGCGTACGGGGCGCCCCCGGGGGCTCGCTAGTGGGTGCCCGCGGGAGCAGCGCCGGAAACGGAAAAAATAGCGGAAAAGAGAGAAAGCAAAGTGCGGGTGACCCGGAACTCCAAACACCCACAGTTTTTGGGTCCACGTGATATTTCACACCCCGCCGAAAGTGTGGCGTCGCGAAAACTGTGGGCCGCTCGGGAGTCTCGCGAACAGAATTACCAAAAGGGGCAAGAACCCGTGCTCGGCCCGTGGCCCACGTCCTGTAGCAACTGCAAAACAGCGCGGTGTCACATAAACCCAACAAGTCGCAACGACTGGCACAAGGATTGGACGCTTGGATCTCAAAGCTGTGGTGGCGGCAACTCTCTTTCACAGTAAACTCAATTGCACAGCAACTGCACACACAGCCGGTGCAACAGACGGTTTATAAAAAGGACCGCTGCGTAGTCTTGGAATTGGAATTGGTGTTGGTGTTGCCGGTTTGATCTCTTGTCACAAGAACCACAACAACAACAACAGCAAACACAAATACAGTATGCCCGCTCCTCACGGTGGTGTGTTGAAGGATCTTGTCGCTAGAGACGCTGCGAAGCACGATGCGTTGCTCAAGGAATCGGGAACGCTGGTACAGTGGACCCTGACTCCAAGACAGATCTGCGACGCAGAATTGATCCTTAACGGTGGGTTCTCCCCGCTAGATGGGTTTTTAAACGAGGGGGATTACCTCGGTGTAGTGAACGATTCTCGTCTCAAGTCTGGGACCCTATGGACCATCCCAATCACTCTGGACGTCTCGGCCACGTTCGGTGCCAGTCTTAAACCAAACCAGAGAATCACACTGACTCAAGATGGCGAGATTCCCATCGCCATCCTGACAGTGCAGGACGTCTACAAGCCAGACAAGTCCCTAGAGGCGGAAAAAGTGTTCAGGGGCGACCCAGAACACCCAGCGATCGTGTACCTCAACGAAACCGCGGGGGAATACTACGTCGGTGGGTCGCTAGAGGCAATCCAACTCCCAGTCCATTACGACTACCCTGGGTTGAGAAAGACTCCAGCACAACTAAGACTGGAGTTCCAGTCCAGAAACTGGGACCGTGTAGTCGCCTTCCAAACAAGAAACCCAATGCATAGAGCTCACAGAGAACTCACCGTCAGGGCTGCAAGAGAGACTAACTCAAAAGTGCTCATCCACCCAGTCGTCGGTCTAACCAAACCGGGGGATATCGACCACCACACACGTGTGCGTGTCTACCAGGAAATCATCAAGCGGTACCCTAATGGGATCGCATTCTTGTCCCTCCTACCACTCGCTATGAGAATGGCCGGTGATAGAGAGGCAGTCTGGCACGCGATCATCAGGAAGAACTACGGTGCGTCCCACTTCATCGTGGGCAGAGACCATGCCGGGCCAGGGTCCAACTCCAAAGGTGTGGACTTCTACGGGCCATACGACGCACAGGAACTCGTCGAGTCCTACAAGAACGAACTCGAGATCCAGGTCGTCCCCTTCAGAATGGTCACGTACCTCCCAGACGAGGACCGCTACGCGCCAATCGACGAGATCGACACCTCGAAAACAAGAACGTTGAACATATCGGGCACAGAGTTGAGACGCCGTCTGAGACTCGGAGGTGACATCCCAGACTGGTTCTCGTACCCTGAAGTGGTCAAAGTCCTTAGAGAATCAAACCCACCAAGACCAAAGCAAGGGTTTGCTATCGTTATCCCAAACGACATCAAAGTCCCCGCGAACCAGCTGTCGATCGCATTACTGTCCACTTTCTTGCAATTCGGCGGTGGTAGATTCTACAAGATCTTCGAGCACCACAACTCGGACGCAAACTTGCTGTCGTTGATCCCAGACCTCATCCAATCGGGGACTGGACTGATCGTCCCCTCCGAGTGGGACGAATCCAAGGTCACAGTCAAGCACCAAAACTTGTACAAGTTGGGCACCGACATCAAACTTGACGCATCAGACGCAAACAACATTAACCATATTGTCCAGAAAGTGGTGCTGTTTTTGGAGGACAACGGATACCTCGTCTTCTAGAGCAACCCGCAAGAGCAGGATAACACAGAAATGACACACAAGTGTGATAGACTAGATATACATGTATTTACCATTCGTTATAATATCGTCACGAACTTATTTCTTTTCTTTTTTTTTTCATTCGTTACAAGGTTAGCGTGTATTAGCTCTCCCGGCTCATAGCGACTCTAGCTGTCTCACGTACTCGAGAAACCTTTCAGCTTTGCACTTCGCATCATCGTACTTGCCATCTGTGACAATCTTAACGGATAAAACATAGTCGGACCCCTTACGATTGGCAACGGGGTCTTTGTCCTCCCTTGCCGGGGACCGCTCAAGTACGTCGAATATGTCCTCATGCGCCCCAACACCGTCACCAGTCAGCGGTGACAGCGCGTACTCAAATGAGAACCTTGCAGATCTTGGATCCTGCGTGATCAAGTCCTCGAAAACTGGATCGAAGAAGTCGGATTGCGTGTTGCTCACCGGTAGTTCGTGAGTGTAGTGGTATGCCTCGTTCATGTATGACCTGACAACCCCCTCTAACTTGAACGAATTGACCCCTGAACGAGGCGTGATCACTATGTCTTCGACAATGGTGATATTTTCTGGTTTGGGTGCTGGCGTTTTAATGGGGGGAGCGGAAGATTCACTTTTAACATCTGCAGAACCCTCATTGGTTACAGCCTCTGAGCTACGCATCTTAATCCCCGTCAGATCCAGCTTGGAATTCTTCGAAATGTAATCTTGGATCTTACTCACGGACTCTTTGGGGATCTTGCCCAGGTGTGCAAGAACGTCGCCCTTCAAAATCCTTCCGTTTGGACCAGACCCACTAATGCTCTTCAAAGCAGCAGTTGGTGAAATCCCATTCTCCTTCAGTAGTATACCCACCGAGGGTAGCAATGTATCATTCCCCGACGTTTCTTGGATGCTGCCGGTAGGGGGGGCAGTGTCCCCTCGTAACGAATTACTTTTCTCAGAAGATTCCTGGGGAGGAGAGCTCTCCCCCCCAGAATGCTCAACATTCGCATTAGACTCTGGGTACTCCAACTTGGATAAATCGTCCTCCAATTCGGCAAGGTAAGCAATTGGCGTACCAACAGCAATATCCTTAGCACCATCGTCTATCAAAATCTTGGCCATTTTACCGTCATCTTGAGCTTCCACATCAATCTGAGCTTTGTCAGTCTCCACCTCCAGCAGAACATCCCCGGACTTGAACGAGTCCCCCGGCTTGAACTTCCAACTGACTATGCCACCCTTTTCCATCGTGGGCGACATCGCCGGCATGAGAAAAGGCTGCGCGTTCCATAATCGCCCCGTGACATGAAGATATCTCAACGTACCCGCATTGATCGCGGACACCGAGTTTCTAGTTAATGCCCTCCACATGCCGCGCCGTCCCAGATCTTGCGTCTCATCACAATCCTGACGGTGCTGCCCACTCAAGACGTCTGTTATCTCACAAAAATCGTTCAATATGAAAAAAAAGGCCTATTGCTTCAAAGTGAAGCAATATACTGTATGTACAAGAGAGTATTTAAAAGGGAATGGTAGTGTGTCAGTCTAATGTGGCCTCCAGCCGACTCAACGGGACAATCATCTTATTGTAACTCTCCCATTGTGCGGTCTGCGATTCACATACAAAGTCTAGCGAGTCCCAGGGGAAGTTTTCGTTCAAGAATTGGTCAAACGGTAAGTTGGTGCGCTTGGACACAAATGCATCGGACCACATTGCGATGAAACACCCACCGAGGGCACACGAGTTTGGGGTGTCGAGGCGGTAGTTCCCCTCCGTTGCACCCAGTACTTGGGCGAATTTCTTGACAATGGCATCATTCTTGGAGGCCCCGCCAACGAAGAAGACTCGCTTGGGTCTCTTACAGGTGTACTCACTCAGGGGCACATTCGTATCGTAGTCGAAGGTCACGGTCAAATTTTTATCCTCTGGAGATGGATCGGTAACTGCATTGAGCAACGGTGAGATGCGTGCCCGGCAGCTCAACGCTTGAGATTCTACAATATTCTTCGCGTCGTGTCTCGCATTGTCGAAATTCGAGACCGTTGAGGTGATTTGGCCAGTCAATTTATCGAATTTAACCCTCTTGTATGTAGCGGATACACTGGGGACGATCTCCCCCAGTGGGAAATATATCCCTAACTCGTCAGAGGTGTCGAGAGAGTCGTCCATTACTGCATCGTTGAATTTGGTCCAGGATTTGTCATTTTCTAGCTGGTCTCTTACCTTTTCCCTCGCCAAGGAACCGTTACAGTAGCAGATCATCCCCATGTAATGATTTGGAATCGTTGGGTGAGTAAACATATGGTAATTTGGAGAAGTATGGTACTGGTCGGTAACCAGTAGCACTGTCGTGCTGGTACCTAGAGATATCAAAACATCATTGCTCTGCAAGGGCAATGAACAGATGGTAGCCAAGTTGTCTCCGGTCATAGGGAAAATAGAGCATTCTGGGTTTAACTTGTAAACGTCAGCGAAATACCGGGCTATTTTCCCCACTGGTGTTGGTGTCTTGCACTTCATGGGCTCGCCCCCTAACTTATGCAACAATCCATCTTGTCCATCAGATTTACTATCAATGAACTGCAACAATTTATCGTTTAGTTTCCTGCTTGGGATATCGTAGAGGTTCATACCACACGAATCGGCTTCTTCCAAACCTATAAACTTACCGCAAAATACACTCGCCAGGAAGTTAGAAACAAGCATTATGCGAGCAGTCTTCTCATACGTTGAAGCTTCTGTTTCTACCACTTTCAGAATCTGTGGGCCCGTAAACCTAAAATGAGCTCTTGAACCAGTCAATTCTGCCAACTTCCCTGGTCCCCCCACAGTACTTTCTAACTCTTTGCATTGTGCGCCCGTACTATGATCTTGCCAGTTGGGCGCGGTCTGCCTGGAAAATGCCCTACTATCCAAATGGTCAATCAAAGAGCCTGAAGACTTGGCTTGCAACTTCTCTAATAAAGCCTCCCCTTCCTGCGACCAATATACAGACCCATGTTGCTGGCAAGAACCGGAAATAGCCTGTACTTGGTTAAGCGGGAATTGTGCCTGGACGTACTTCTTGAACACCAAGTCAATAGCCTCAATCCACATTAGTACTGGACAGTCTATGACATCCCCATTGACATAAACGCCCTTCTTGCTCTCATAATGAGGGAGCTCCTTGTCAAACTCCACAGTCTCCGAGTGAACAATTTGCAAAGCTTGGTTGATTGCCAAACACTTCAATTGCTGCGTCGACAAATCAAGACCCAAATAGTATGTATCTGTTGAAGCAAAGGACATGATTATTTGCAGATATGTTGGTATCTTGTATTTCTTCTGGGGGGGTGAACAGTTGGATCTCGTTCGCAGCGAATCTCGAACCTTTTTTTTAATCATGAAGTTTTTGTTGTTTTTGACGTGCGGCTGTACGAACTGTACATCACTACTGAGACGACATTGTAACAAGAATAAGGGTAGTAAGAGTAATAAGAGTAATAATAATAATGGTAGTAATATACCAAATTCATGTAGAGTCATTTTATAGAAGTATGGAGACGGATGGATATAGTGATGAATTTATATATATATCCTGCATTAATAATGAATATGTCTTCATCTTTATGGTCATTTCTTGAGCCTCTTTTCTCTTTTATGCTTCTTCTGGATCATGTGCAAGATTGAAAGGAACACTGGTTGAAAGTCGCGAGGATTGTTTTGAAGTAAATGGGATTGTTTAGAACACCCTTTCGGACTAAGTAATACTTTCGAAATGAGGAGCAATTTCCAGTGACATACAGATACGCATTGTTCCCTGCAGTAAAACTAAAAGTGTCATGTTTACCTACAAAACACAAACGTTACAGTAGCCGCATTATCTCTGTATAATATATTCCCTCTGATATGACTGTCCCATTTTTGTTTGCCTTATTGTAGTGTGAGATTAGTTTCATTTCTCAAGGAAGGGAAAATACAAGAACTTTTGGTATGTTCGGAGTTCTTTACTTTTGCTTATATACAACACGATTATCAAGGCGGTGGCAACTTTACCATCCTGGCACCCCGTACTTCAAGATTTTCGGTATACTTTACAATTTTAACATTTTGAAATGGGTTCAAACTCCAACAATGGTAAAACCCAAATAAATAAGATGCAAAAATAATGGTGAATATTGTCTTTTTTGCCTTTGACTATCCATTTTAAGTAAAGATTGTGAGATGACTTAGGTTTAGTTGACTTCTTGGTTATACTATTTAAGTATATGGTTTGATGGGCTCTTCTGTATGGTCAGAAAGATAGAGACCGATACTATGGATATATCTAGTCTTTATATATGTGAGAATTTCCCAGATATTATCAGAATAGGAGTATGTTTCATAGTACGACATATTAGCTTCCAAGTGGCATTAGTGTTATACGTTTCATAGTTGCCACGTATCTTTATCGTTTCATATTCTGTTTATGCCTATGATGGTATCTTATTACCCCTATAAAAGTCATTTTCTATACTTAGCAAATACCAATCTCCCCCATTGAAACGCAAAGAGAATTTTCGAGACATGCAGATGGCCCCGTTACCTAAAACGTATTTGATTAGAAAGCTATTTATGTTGGGTCTTTTCTCCCTTCCAACTTGTTGGAGATTACATATGAGATATTGTAACTTCATGCGGTAAATGATATTTTTGGGAGAAGTATATATTATGTAGTTCTGTTTAGAGAAACGGATACAGTATTCACGTTAAACAAGTCTATAGAAAGATGTGTGGGTCAGATCCCGACGTAAACCATGACTATTCTTAAGGAGAGTAAGTTAGAGTGTTTAGGTCATGCTAGACTTCTTGTTGATAGTAGTATATAAATATATGTGCGTACATGGTTTGTTGTGGTTCGCTGATCTCTTATGTCCTGTATCAGAGAGATCAGTTCATTTGCTAGAGCTAGGTTTTAAATGTTTTCACCATCTTATAATGTGCTCGTCGGGAATGATGTCTCATCATTCCTACCATAATAACGTTTATACTTATGTTGATATCAAAATAGTCTTATTTTCCATATCCAGCAATATCTAATATATGTGTTCCCTTACAATGCTGTATACATCACCATCGGCGGTAGCTTCAAACAACGTTTCTTTTTTTGCTCATTTGTCCCAAATAGGAATAAATGACTTTGTGTCACAAACCTATATTTCTTTCGGGAAAACAACGGTATTTTGGATCAGATCACAAAACATATTTAGCTTTCAATCAGCTTATCTTCACCTCTATTCCTCTCCTCTTTCTCCTCTTTCTCGCACAGATCCCCATTCGTACAGCCAGAAAAATCAGTACGACACCTTAAGCATCTAATGAATTTTGTTACCTTCATCGAGAAAGCCACCAAG